>VZRO01000504.1:2092357-2353829 GCA_013397915.1 Daphoenositta chrysoptera
GTGCGGGACCGGGCCGTGCGGGACCGGGCCGTGCGGGCAGCGTGCGGGACCGGGCGGTGCGGGCAGCGTGCGGTGCCGGAGCCGCCGGGAGCCCGCAGTGCGCTGCAGTGCGCCCCGGCCCCGCTAGAGGGGGCCCTTGTTCGCGCCTGGCGCACCCCCGGCAGCAGCGCTGCGCCCTTGCCTCGCAGCGCCGGAGAGGAGCCGCTGCCCTCCTTCCTCCGGCAGGAAAACAAACCATTGGCCTCTGCAACGAACGAACAGACGGCTGCTGGGCTTGCATGAACTACCTGTTTTACAAAGCCCGTAGGAGGGCTCCAAGTTTGGAGGCCTGTGCTGTCGTTCCGCGGTGGTAAATACAGCTTGCCTCCAGGATATGGTCAAAGCTTAGAGTGTCTTCCACCTTTGGAGCTGAATTGCTCATTTGGGGGTAAATGGGAAGATCTGCTGGGAGAACTGTGATATTAAAGGCCATATTCATAAAGGCAAATATTTGGAGGATGCCACTTAAAGGGAGTTTACCTGGCACTAGAAGCTTCCCTGCAGAAACCAAGGTGATTGAAGTGAGCACAGCCTGCCTGAACATCTGCACATGCAATAGCTACCCAGGATACCACAGTCAGAAAACACTTCTGATCACTTTTAACTTACAGGGTTTTAAATGGTGCTATTTGCCTTTAGAAAGCTGTCAAACAACCCTGAGTTTATAATTATAGCTTTGCTTTGAGAAGCAGTCAGTATTAAAGCAGCCTGGTAGACAGAGCCATGCTAACACTCTCTTTGTATTTGGGGAAGACATGGAATATGGGCCCAGACTTTCTCTATTTATTCCCTTTGCTTTTCCTAATGTGTTCTTAACTGGGCACCTGCTGCAGCAAATGAGAAAGCGTCAGAGGAAGAGGAAATGGAAATGTTGCAGTGCAAAGTATGGTTAATAATATTTTTTAATGCATGCAGAGAGATATTAAATTAAAAAAAATTAATGGAGGTCAAAAGCCAGCTTCTAATTCTCTTCAGGCAAAAGAAAGAATTTATTAAAAAGCAGGAAAGGTATCCACAGAGAAAATTTCCCCATTCACTTTATGTACATGAAATATAGACATCATCTTGACATTCCAGCTGATGAAAGAGAAGGAAAGAAACTGAAATTACCACTCAGACAGTTAACAGTAGCCATATTTTGGGAGGGGGAACAAAATCTCAGTGCACTGTGTTTGACACAGGATGTTCTAGAGATCTGTTAAAGTTTGCAATGCCATTTCCTAAGAAATCTTTTTACAGAACCAGCTTTCATCACACCATATCTTCAGTACAGATAATCTTGGCATGGCATTATTTTACATACTGCAGCTAGCTGAAAATCTGAAGAAAGGATATCCAGATCTTCTGACTGTATGAATTTGACACAAAAAATTGGAACATAGAGGAAAAGAAGCATGCATCAAATGTGCCTTTTGTTACTGGAGGCATCTTCTCTGCTGACAAAAATATTTGTTTAAGTTTTTGCATCAGGACAAGATCCAGGTGTAGTTGATCAAATAACCTAAAGCTGCCTGATGACTAAAAAAAATTCCCAGAAAGAACCCCAAGAATTTTTTAATTGTCTGTGTCTGTGTGCTGAAAACATGATTTTCAGTATGGTTCCCCTGCACAACCTTTGAGAGGACAGAAAAAGGAAGGTGATTTGAACCAGTTGCTACATTTTACAGAGAGAGTTTGCAGGGGAAAAAGTAATAAATGTTTTAAAAATGTCACTGTTCTGCTGCCAGTAAAGGCAAGTGCAAACCTCCATAGTTTTCTCCCAGAGACATGCACAAAGGCTGGACACTGCTTGGATGTTGCATAAGCTTTGAAAACATGAGATTTTGTGGAGGCTTTGGACAGGCCCCTCTGCACAGACGTGAATTTCAGAAAAAAAAATCTGGATATTTGTCTCAAACACAGGATTTTAGGTTTTGTTGGTTTGTTTTGGTTTTTTTTACTGTAACCTTCCTGTGTGAAATTCCTTGTGCTTCACCAGTCTTGTTAAAATCTGACATTATTTCCCTTGGTATTAACCCCCAATTTATCATTTACTCAAGACTGCACAAGGTTTCATCCTGGGAGTAGGTTTTTTCCTTTATCCATTTCCTTGAAAACATAATTATCTTTTTGTAGGAGTTTTCTGTGATCAGAGGTGTTCCTGGCTTCATGAACACACAGGAAGATGAGGATCTTACATTCTAATTATAATTACAAACAATTAAATCTGAGACCTGAGACTAGGAACAGACCTTTAAGAGTCAAGAAACAACTGCCAAGAAATAGAAGGAATTGCAAGTAGTGCTCCAAGTTCAGTCATGTATAAAATTTACAACACGACTGAAGGGCAAGTCTATCGTTTTCACTTTCTTCTTTGGCTTGTATTATTCAAAAAGTTATGTTTTAAATCTAAAAGGATAAGGTCTGCATTCATTACCTTACAACATCTTTAGCAGGACCTTTTGTCTCGAGCTCAGTACTGTGCCAGCACAGTTCCACAGTTCCTGCCCTGGAGCTGGCTTCTGCTTTGGCACTTCAGAGTGCAGAGGGAATATTCCACTATGTAGGCATCTCATGTAGGTGTATGAATTCTCCACCACCTTTTCAGTTTCTGAATCACCTCACCCCAAAATACTGAACTGAAGGCTATTATCTAGCTAATCAGCAAACAAAAGTTTTTCCACAAAAATTATCTGAAGAGGTATTCATAACAGGCTCCCTGCAAATATTCTAATTCAATCTGTTGTGTAAATATTACAGCTGGGGCTGAGGGGGAATGCCTGTGCATTGCAAGCAATGATAAAGCTGGAGCATCAGCCTGGATGTGTGCAGCTGTACATGCAATGGAAGCCTTGGACAAGGGCAATGGGAAACTGCAAGTGTCACCAGTGATGTCACGGGTGGTTTAGGGCACAAGGAAGTGAGCTGAAATCATGCCTCTATGGCATTTGCCAGAAAAACAGTAACTCTTGCATTTTTTCTGCTTCTGCAGCATTGTACATCACAAAACTCTAGATTATACCTAATTTTTATGTACTGAGCGCTTTTCACAAACAAGGCATTTTTGCACTCTCGTGGTTTACCAGTATCCGAAGGTGTAACATCAGATTAATGAGCACAACCAAGCTGATTTTATTTTATGTCTGTTTTCAAACCTGTGTGGAAATGTGCCAGACAATGAGATGAATACCATATATGCCAATGATACAATTCATTACTATTTTGCTTGGCTTTTGTGTAGTTTTAGAAACCAATGGCAAAGTCCTGCAACCTATATAGACCTGCTTTCCATATAGACCCTCTGTCAAGCAACTGTATGTTGCAGAGGAAAATGGTCCAGGAACAAAAAGTCAGGTGGAAAAAAACAACATAGTAGAGGAATGTACTTCGTAAAAGGACTACTTTTGTCCTATGTCCCACTTAAGAGACTCTTCCTGGCTGCAGTCCAGAGACAGGATGCTCCTGCTCCAAGACCCAAAATATTTAGTGTATCTGACTTTTTGCACATGGCACTGAGAGCAAGAGGGACAGTTGTGTTCTACTGCCAGTGATACAGAAGGATATCCAGAGAAAGGAGAGACTGAATGGGTCATCCCAGGGCCTGGTGGTGCTGTTGACCTCAGGAGTCACAGTGAGTTCAATGGGCCCTGTGCACAGAGGTATTGCCAGAAGCAATATGTGCATTCCAGCTTTGGAACCTATGAGAATATGAGACCTGAGTTTCATTTCTGAAAGAGGCAAGGATGTCCTTGGTTTGGGCAATGTGCAGAAAAAAGAATGAGTAAATCATAGTTACAAACTAATTGTGTCTGCATGTGCATTGATTTTGTATGTGTATGAGTGTGTGTACAAGCTTTCGTGTTAAACTACAGGCTATGAAACTGTCCCATTTCATTACACTGGGATATAATTTTAAAACACTGTCTTGCTCCAGTTTTGAATTGTATAACTCTTATCAATCAAATAAAAGCAAGGAAGTAATTAACTGTCAAAATCACAAATGTAAGGAGGAAACATACTTAGTCATCTAACTCAAGATTTGCAAATACAGTATTGGTGGGGGGGTTATTGTTACACATCCTTTTCCTACTATTGGGGAGCATATTTTCCATTACTCCAAAGAAGTAGACATATGGGATGCTCTGTCTGGCCTCAGCTATTGCCACAGTTCATTGCCTTCTGCATCAGCTTTGCACCCTCTCAGCTGGGAGTTTTGTTTCTTTGACAGACCCCCAACAAGGTCACAAAACTGATTAGCAGGGGAACAGCCCTAGAGATCAGTGCTGGACCTGAACAGGGATGGATTATTCTGGTGCAAAGTAGCTTGTGATGAAACACTGGACCCATTTCAAACCTTTTCATGTATGAAGGTCAGCAAAAAAACCCCAAACCAAAACTATAGTTTTGGATATTTGCTTTATATTCCAGTTTCACCAAAGATTAAATGCTGTAGCCTAGCTGCAGAGTGGAAGATTTTGTTGCCGTTTGCTTTGGGTTGGTTTTTATCTAGACTGCTTTAGATCTTTCTCATTTCTCCCCATGCTAAACCTGTCTTCTCAATAGGAAAAAAATGTAAAGCACATAATTTTAAAAATAGTTTTCGTTATAGTCTTGTCAGGGTTTAATCCCAGCCACCAAGCTCCACACAGCCTCTCACTCACTCCCCTCAGTGGGAAGGGGGAGAGAATTGAAAGAGCATCAGAAGAAAATTCACAGGCTGAGGTAAAGACAATTTAACAGGTAAAGCAAAAGCCACACACCATGCAGAGCAAAACAAGGAATTAACTTACCACTCCCTATAGACAAGCAGATGTTCAGCCATCTCCAGGAGAGCAGGGCTCCATCTCATATGATGGTGGCTTGGGAAGACAAATGCCACCCCTCCAAATGTTCCACCCTTCTTGCTTCTTCCCCCAGCTGTATATGCTGAGCATGATGCCACAGGGTGTGGAATATCCCTTGGGATGGTTGGGGTCAGCTGTCCCAGCTTTGTCCCCTCACAATTTCTTGTGTATCCCCAGCCTTCTCACTGGTGGGGTGGAGTGGGAAGCAGAAATAGCCTTGGCTGTGTGTCAGCCCTGCTCAGCAATTGCTAAAACATCTCTTTGTTATCAGTACTGTTTTCAGCACAAATCCAAAACATAGCCCCACACTAGCTACTATGGAAAAAAATGCAGAATTCTTAATGAAAAATCATTCAAACTTTTAAGCATTTCAAATAACACTAAAGCTTTTCCTCTGTTAAACTACATCAACAAAAATTTATTCCAAACTTAATGTAAGGTGTCCAAATTACTTTCTATTTTAGAAATACCTTCCTTTTGTTTTGAGGTTACGAGGTATTCTGAGGTACCTCAAGAAAAATGTTCACTATTTTCCTTCCAAAACCCCTAGACTGTAGCTTCATTCTTTCCTAGGCTGAAGCAGTTGCCCATGACATTTCCTTGGCAGTTCCTTCCACACCAGAGAGCAGGTTCCTCCTGTGAGCACATCCCAGCAGCCTTTGGTCGTGGGAGATGTCACATCAACAGCCCTAACTAAAACTAAGGCTTTAGTCAAAACCCTCTAACAAACCTATGTACACCACAACCTGTCCCTGATGAGCTTTTGTTTTTGTCTGTCTGGCCCTGGCCATACTAGAAAGAGTTCCCCACTCAGAGTAGAAAGACTTTATATTTTGTCTTTAATCCCCTAGCTCCCCAATAATTTCTCATTTTATGTTATTTGTCTATAAGGTTTTGTAATCTTGCATTCTATAAAGTTATATTTATCATCTAATGATTATCTAATAGAGTATGTCCAAAGAAGGGCAACAAACCTCAATAAGGATCTGGAGCAGAAGTCTTTTGAGGAGCAGTTAGCAGAGCTGGGGTTGTTTAGCCTGGAGAAAAGGAGGTTCATGGGCGATCTTATCACTCTCTACAACTGCCTGAAAAGAAGTAGTGAGGTGGGGGTCTCTTCTCCCAGGTAACAAGCGATAAGACAAGGTGAAATGGTCTCAAGTTGCACCAGGGGAGGTTTAAATCAGATATTATGACAATTTTCATCACTGAAAGGGTTATCAAGCATTGGAACAGGCTGCCTGTGGAAGTTGTGGAGTTACTGTCCCTAGAAATATTTAAAGGCATGCAAATATGGAGCTCAGGGACACAGGTTAGTGGTGGAATTGGCAGTGCTGAGTTAATGGTAGGACTTGATGATTTCAGAGCTCATCCCCAACCTAAATGATTCTGTGAGTGTATGATTCTAACATGTTGAAGGAATTCCAGCATTTTTTCATTATTTCCAAGTTAACTATTCTTTTGTGGCTTTCTTTGGTATAGACATTTATATGGCCTTCTAAACCACATTCACTTTTTGACTGTGTGTCTTCCTTCATAATTAACCCCTTGTCCCTGAACAAACTGCCCAGACACATGCACACAAATACAAACACTTACCTTCAATCATTTCTTCATGTCTTGAGTTCATAGATTGTTTTACTTTGGGTTTTTTTTCCCCATCAGCTACTGGTAAATGAATGTTATTAATGTCAGGTCAAATACCTTCCTCTCTCTTTCTAAATTGGATTGCCTATGACAATAGGCTCATGGAAATTTCATCTGTTTCACTTCTTTTTCATGGTAGAGTCCTTTATCACATTAGCACATATATACATACACAGGGAGTGAATTACAGTTTAATTAGATATTCTTGTTGTGACAGTTTAGTTGTCTGCATTTGGATTTTGGCATTGCCTAATGAGTTGTATGAATTTCCTCCTTTCCTTCTGCAGGACTAGACTCCTACATTTTTCACGTGTCAATTTTCTTTTTATGATCTCGCCAGGTAGGCAGCACCAGAGAAGGGAAATAAAGTGATTTGGGGATAATCTTTACACTGCTTTGCAAAAATGGCTGCCTAGCATTAATTGCCAGCTCTGCAACCTACTACTTACATAAATGGCCTAATTTTAAAATAGTAATTATTATTGTTGAATATCTAGCATCTTCGACTAAGTGGAATGAACTTAAATTCTCAGATCAAACAGAATTACATAAAAACTCCAAGGTAAATGCTAGAATGTATAACTGAATCTAAGCAGAAACCTCAGATATACATATAAATTAGCATCACTATATTGAGTTCTCTTATATTTACTTCATGCAAAATCCTATTTAGTGAATAGACTTAAATCCTTACACCTCCCACAGTGGTGTGTTAATGTAAAACATTTCTAAACAAGAGTCACCAAAATATCCATGTCCATCCCAAATGAATTATAAGATGATGTAGCTTCAACCTTTGTCTGTATCCTTTTGCAATGACTTGTAATTGCATGTCACATTAAGATTTGTTAAACAAAGTTGAATGTTTTATATTCTATTTATATTGCTATTTCTTTTATACGAAATAGGAAGAGTGTTTCAATTTGACTAGTTTTTATTTATTAGGACTGTCTTTAATGGGTAACTTTTCAGTTATTTCCTCAGTTCTGCTTCAGATTTGAAAAAATACTCCTGATCAGGAACACAACTTGCCTGATGCAACACAGCAAAAGAGACAGACACAATATGAGCTTACAAGTGATGGAGTGATGGCAGAAAATAAACTGTAGGATGTTTTCCCTGTATACCTGTTTGCTGAAACATTTGTTGAATTATGTTTACTTAGCCTGTTGGATTTGTTTTGTTTTGTTGTTTTTTGGTTTTTTTTTTAGAAAATGGCTAAAATTTCAACAGGAAAAATAAGAAGAGGGATTTTAATAAATTGCATTGTTCATATGTAATCTTACAGGCGAAATCCTCTAAGGTATTTAATAAAGTAGGCCAGAGAGCTCTCCTTTGTGGATAAAACTCTGTTGCAAGTTCCAAGATGTTGGTGAGATAGATCTATTACATTATTAGCTCTGGGGTAAGGTTTCCCAGTGCTGCTAAAATATGCTCAATTTAAATTCTATATTATAGCACCCCATCTGAATAATTTTATATCTATATTTTACTTTTAAATGCTTAGCTGACTCATGTATTTTAAAGAATTATAAACACATTTAAAAAAAAAGAATATACATCTTTATGTTACCTTTGTTGTTTATTACATTTAACTAGAATAAAAGTGGATCGAGGCCAAGGTTAAAACCAGAGGTTGCACTATATTTACATTTTGTTCAATACCAGCACTTAAGAATAGCAGCCAAGCATTTAAAAATAGGCTGAAGGGGATGAAGAGATTTAGAGGGGAATGCCTGGCTGTCTCAGAAACTACCAGGTGAGTCATGGTTCTGCTGCTGCGAGGAGCTCTGGGCAGGGAAATTGGTACAATTTAGCTCAGGGAAGGGAGACAGCAAAATACAGAGGCAGAGGAAGGCTGTATTTCGATTGTGTTAAGAAATTCTGCCCACTCTGAGCTGCATCTACAGAGTCTCCCAGGACCTCTGCAGATCAATACAGGACGCTGGCACAAGGCTGCAGATTCCCGTGGCAGCACTAGGACTGTCAAGGGCAGAACTGGTCAGCAGCTCAGACACTGCCTCAAATCATTCATCTGCACCTCTCCTGTCCCAGAGGGTGGGGACAAGGCAAACTCTTCTGTACAGCCGTGTTCCCCTACTCTTGCAGACCACTAAATGCAGCAGTACTCAGGGAAACCACACAGTAAGCAATTTATGTTACTTGTCCCCAGAAGGGCAACAGGGAACAACATGCTGTAGTTGTGCCAAACAGCCCTGAAATGAAGGCAATCTCATAAATTCATAGGGTTGGATTTGGGAAATATTAAGTGAAATATTTTTCTTTGCTTTTCAATACAGATGGATTTGGTGCTTACAGAAGTAGCATTGGTTCTGACAGTGGAAGCTTTTTTCCTTCAATACTTTCAGTGTGAGTTATTCCCAGAGAGACTATTTTCTTCAGGTAAAACTCCAATCTCTGTATAGTAAACTAAGGAAAACATGGTACTTCTGGTAAGAAAAGACTATATATAAATTTAGCATGCTGGCTAAACTTGAGCTCAGGTAAGAATACTGCTTTCTTACCCAAGCTAACTCTCACTCTCAAAAAATACACTTAATCTCTTTTTCTGTACTAAATTATTCCAGATTACTTCCCAAAGATGGTTATGCTTTTGCTAAAAACATACAAATAAACAAACAAGAAAAGGGTTAACAGCTAAAATACATGTTCAGAATGGCCCAGGTAAAATGGCATCTGCAAGAAAATCCCAACCAAAAACAAACCTCCAAACTCCTACCTAAACCTCAGAAGAGTGCTCTAAATCCAGCTGCCTACATCCAGGGTCTTGAATAATGATAAACGTGAATTCCTTCAGGATAGACACTAACTGTCAAGTCCAAAATGACCCCTGCTTTCTAAGTCTATATCAAAGGAAATAAAGGGCATCTTATACTTGAGTAGAAATTATGTAAGTTCTCTCTTGCCTTATACTTCAGGTTGTTATCACATAATAATTTTTCACTTCCTGGGGCTGCTAGTGGCTAATTCAAATTTTTTTTCCATCTCTGTCTTTTTTCCCCTTTGTTCCAAGGGGCTCATTCCCCACAGGCAATGCCAGTATTGAGTCAAAGTGTCATTCAAGCTCACAAAGTCACACATTTTCAGCTTGGAGGTGGGTGTGATTATCCAATTACCTTTTGACATTTCCATCGTCTCCTTTGGCACCTAGGTACAATAAGTTGGGCATTTCAATATCTGCCCATCCTCAATTTAAACCTGTTTTGAAAATACAAAAGAACCTTAAGTGATCTGTCCACAGCATTGAAATACCAACTTTAGTGGATACTTTGAAAACTCAAAGGCTTTATAAGATGAATAGCAAACTGGGGATGACAGCTCCTGTGGAGCCATTATTGAATTGTAGCAGTGATGACTGCATTGCTTTGGATTTAGATAAAAGGCTCCATGCAAGACAAATGGTAGGAGGACATCAAACAAGACTGTGTCCATGCAGTGACAGAAGCAATCCAATTGAAGAACCTGTTGATTTCCGTACGGTAACTTACTATTTCTTCTTAGGTAATCTATATAAGGAACTAAAGATTCTATATTCATCTTCCATTTACACTTTTCTCTGAAAATACTGCTTCTAGTTGTCAAATGTAAGTTTTGCTTAAACTATTTGCAAGAAAGGATGTACCAGTATCAGACCTTGTAAATTATTTTGCATCTGTGTTTTTATTTAACTACAATATCACTGTGTCTAAAGGTTGTAGATTGAGAGTTACAATCAATCCTGATCAGGTAAAGAGATTAGTCAGCAAAAGAATAACATAGATACCAGCAGGAAGCACTGTGCACTCAAGACAACAATGAATACAAAAGGTACAGATAAACATCATCACCTTTATTTAGATGAAAGCTGATTCTAGAGCATTTCCACTATCTCATTAATAATGCACAAACCTTTTGGAACCTATGCTACACAAGCATAATGTAGATCTTGAATAAGTGTCAAGATGTGACATGAAGTAGCTTTGTACAAAACCATAGAATTTGGGGTTTACTGACAGCTATACAAGCTGTACCCTGGAAAGATACAGATGTTTATTTAACTTCTTGTAGAAAATCTACGTTGGCATGTGAGTCTTGCCATTGCCACTTACTGTGCCTCACTGATTTACAGCATTCAGTGGACCTGGATCCCTCAAACCAGACTGATTTGTAAGAAGCTAAAGAGGGAGATACACCCTGTAAGAACACACTGTGCACTCCAACTGGGAATGACTATTCAGCCCACAGGGTTGGACTACAATTTTTCCAGGCAGATCTGACTGAAATGTGTATAATGCCATCAGTGGTTCTTTAATCCACACTGGTTCACTCCACAGATCCACTTTTATTTGTCTATCATAACAACTAACAGAGATAAAGAATTATTCTCTTAGAGCACAACCACAAATGAAGGTTAGCATTTAGTGTACCATAGCTTCTTAAATGTGTTTTTTTGCAAAATGTGGGCATTTTATGGATGTGAAGAGAGTAAATAATTTTGCACACATAGAATGGCATAGAAGCATATAACATCTGGTAATTCAGATTTTTTTCTATCTGCCGTTCTTGTATCCTATTTTGTATTAGTTTGCAACTTGCTATGCTTGCTTTATATTTTGGATCAGGTCTAGTTGTCATCTTCATATTTTCCACTGTTTCCCAATATGTATTAGCATGTTTCTCTCTGCCTTTTTCTTCTGCCTTTCTATTACCTGTTCTTTTCCAAGCCCTTCTTATTAAACGTAGAGTAGCTTAAATTGAGATTAAAACAAATAACCTTCAAAGAATATGTTCCTCTTTTCCTGATCGTTCTACTTTTCCCTCCCACACAAACTGCCTGACACAGACCATGGCCAGCTGTCATGAGAAATTTTACCTGGGTTGCCACCTTGCCAGGAGGCATGGTCCAAAATCCCTCCTCACCCTGACACAGCATTTTCTGGTTGAAACTTTAATCTAAATGCCCAGGCATGTAATTTCCTAAAACCATACCCAGATTCAAATGACATTAGAGCAAAACGAGTCTTTAGCCTGTCATCCCCTCACAATGAGAAAAGGACTCCCAAATCCAAAGAGTTTAGGGAAAAAACCCTGAACAGCAAATTTTTTGCATAATCAAGAAATAGATCCCCTCCACCCCACCTTCAAATTCCTGACTAATTTAATGTGTGCATGTGAGTCTCTGAACTCCTTGCAATGATCTTGGTCCCGAGAGGAATTATCCGCATCTGCTCCTTTCCTTTCAGGATACGGTGAGCAATATAGCAGAGACTCTAAGAGCTAAGTTTGTTCTGAGCAGATTCATTGAAAAGAACAGGTTTCAATAAGCTAAACTTAAAAATAGCTTCAATAGTGTCTAATCTGTGATTCCTGCTTGGCACTGATAATTAGGACAAAAAAAAATAAAAAAGGACAGAACTAACATGATTGATCTCAGTGAAAACAGTTTTGTTTTGTTCTCTTGAAGCTACCCTCAGAATTCTGCTTTGCATGATTACTTGCAGTATTTTTCCATCTTCGTTTCTACTTTTCAGAATTGGCTAGTTTGTCTGAGACCCAAATAACTAGTGAATTCAATTGCCAGCCTAGGGATAAGCTTCAAATTAAACCTCGCACTTCCTCTTTTTCACCCATGCCCTGATTGGAGCAAAGCTGCCCTTCTCATTATAGAGTTGTTACTTTTAATTATCCGGTTCCTGTGTCTGACAGGGGCAGCACTTTACCCCTGGTTGGGAGGGTGGGACACTTGGCACCTCTGTGGTGCTTCTCTTGGTGAGCCAGTTGGAGAACAAAGAACCAAACCAGCTCCAGTCTCTGAAAACATAGGATTGGTATGTATGGCCCCCCCGACTTCACCTGAATTTATGGTTGCTCAAGAAAGCAGGCCACAACAGCTACCTTTAGAGGTAAAGGTAAAACAGAGACCTACAGGCTCAGGCTGTGTTTTCCCCTCTAGGAAATTATATGTGCAGAACATCATCTGTAGGGAAACACATGGTTTTCCTTAACATCCATATGTGCACTGCTCCTTGAACATGAGGAACTGTAAGGAGAATAAAGTCAGGTACCCTCTGAATCCTTTTTCAAATAATCATTTGGAAAGCAGAAATTTGTTTTATTACCTACTGCAGAGGAATCCACCTCATTGCCCTCCCTCTTTTATTGCTCATTTTATTGGCAACATTTCTTTTCCTCCTAAAGTAAATTTTTGATGTGGATTTTGTATTTGGGATTCATCCTTCCTGCAGACTCTTACCTGATTGAGTTATTCTGACCCAAAGAACTGAACAGAAATTCCCTGATGGTGATAGGCTGAAATTCCTCTGCAGTATTCGCTCTGGGAAACGATATTTTAAAAAGAAAGAAAAAATTAAAATAAAAAGAAAAAAACCGAATCAAACCAACATCACTCCACTATCCCAAACTCCAAAAATAAAATAAAATAAAATATATAATAGAAAATAAACCAAAATAAAATACAATAAAATAAGAAGAAATGAACCACCTCAAAACCAGTGTCAAATGCAGGTCTCAAAAGCATGTGTTGATTCCACAGTACAAAGTCACTTTAAATCTCCTAGTCCCTTGTTTTCGCTCCCCAAGAGGAATCAAAACCAAACAGAGAACAGCTTACATTGCCAAGACCTGGGAGCTTGTTGTAAGAATAACTAGTTCTTGACATTTGAAATTACTCTGGTTCAAACATTTTTTGATCTTTCTTATTAGCCCTGTGTCTTGAGAAATAAAAATATGATAATCAGAAAGTACATAATTGGGTTCAGGGTATTCTGTGGTCACCCTTTCTGGCTCTGGAGATAAAGGCACTTTGAAAGATTATGCGCGGATATCTGGAATTTATTCTGCACAGTCTGTGAAATGACAGATCTTTCTTCTTAATTACACCAGCTATCAGTCTAACACCTGTAGTTAACCATTCTGTCCTGAGGAATCTCTTCTGATACCTTCTATGCTTCCACCAGGAACACAGCAGCAAGATGGCACATGGGTGCTGAGGCGTTTGTCGCCACAGACACGGAGGCTGCCTCAAATCCCCTCAATGGCCGTTTTACGCCACCGCGTTCCCAGCGCTTCCCGGCTCCGTTCCCAGTGCTTCCCAGCGTTTCCCAGCTCCATTCCCAGTGCTTCCCAGCTCCGTTCCCAGCCCTTCCCAGCTCCAAGTCAGTCTGCCCATCTGCAGAAGGTGCCGCCACACTCCAGAGGCCTTATGGACTGAAAGTCACCGTGTTACAAGGCAATGCTTTGTTGCTTATTTGGAGCAAAATAAGTGTGCCATAGCCAACCCTCAGAAGTTCTAATGAGATGTTTTTGGGAGCAGCAGGTGGTGGTTGGACAGGCCTGTGCATCCCCAGAGCTGCCAGGGCCATGGGGTGCCAGTCCCCATCCATGCAGCCCACTCCAACCACAGCTCTTCCTTAAACCTCTGTCCTGACCCTTGCTGCGGCAATGAACCACATGCAGAGGGTTTTCCACAAGCTGGGTTTATTGAGCTGTGTTACAGGAAAATACAGCTCAGACAGCCCCACTGCAGCCAAAACAATCTGTCATTTTTAATTCTTCCTGTCACCTCATTAGGTATATAGCTAGAGTGACAGTAAAAAACCTAAACAACAAAAAAAATTACCAACAGCAAAACCCAGAGTACACTGTTTCCACAACTCCTGCTCAGAGTTTAACATAAATATCAAGGCAGCAAAAGATTCATTGACCAAACATATGTGACTTGGTGCTATATATAACAAAGTGACATACAGAATGGTCTCAATAGGCATATAAAGCAATTAAAATAACTGTGCTTCAAAGCATTGTACTATAACATAAAAGGTCATCCCTATAAACATGAAAAATATGACTGTGGTTTTTTCCTTCATACAGACACACTAATGCCTAGCTAGAGGTTCCATTCTAAATGGTAATCTTTAAAAATCCCTGAAAACATGCCATGTCCTGTATCATTCTCCCTCAGACCGTGTCTTTTCATTGATGGTTAATATTTTAAGTGAACACAATAGGAAACATTATTGAGGCGAACTATATATCAGAAGACAATACTGTACTAAGTACAAAATATTTACCCTGTGCATACACATGATAGTGAAGGAAACCCTGGTTAACCTTCTGTGAAAATGAAAAGCATTTCTTTTTTTCCTCCTAGAGCTTGCTTGTTCTCACATTAACGCATTAAAGTTGTATTCCAATGGAGACTGCAGAGAGTACATTTTGAGGACTCTGATAATTTTTGCAGTAACACTCTGAGTTTGTGATAATAATGTTTATGCACAGATGTAAAGAATGTGCTGACAGATTAAAAAGGAGTCAGCTGGTGTTTGCACAGTGTTCATTTTTATTTAAGGGGAGAAAAAAAAAGAAAGGAAAAAAAAAAAAGGTACTACACCTGGCTGTGAACAAACAGCTTTTACAGAAGTGAAAGTAGTTTGGTGTATTGCAACTCCCTAAACCCTTCCTGCATTAATTCAAAAATTCAAGTTATGGGCACATCAGAGAATCACAAGGTTTTATTTTTACTGCAATTAGAGGATTCACTTTGACTGGTTTTCCTACCAATATTAAAAGGAATCTTAGCCCAGACAGCAGTATTAAGTAAGGAAGTGTTTTTTAAAAATGTTCATTTGTTGCAGACACAATCCTCACTATAGAGACCCTTCTTCCTTACATATTTAGGCTATATACACATTCCAACTGTACTTGGAATGCTGTAATGCCCCCAGAGGTGTCTTGAAGTGTAGTGAAGGTACAAATGTAGCATATGGCAATAGGTATCTGCTGTTTCTTAATATGCAGTTATAGTATTTTGAAGCTAATTGATGTACTGAAACCTCCTATTTTACAATTCTGTAGCATGGGAAAAGATGACAGGTTATGTCATTTTCTCTCCAACAGATCAGAGAGACTGCCCTGATCAATACCTGCAGAAGTATGCGGCAGCTACATCTGGAAGAAGCATACTGATTCAGGTAGAAAAAAGAGAAAACACAAAAAGAAAAGGAGAAGCAGCAAAAATATTCAGTTGGAAGAAATATTAATTTGGAAAGCTGAAGCATGCAGAAACCTTCAACTTCACAACAGGCTCCACAAATGCAGTGGGTAACCTCAAGCCATGCTTCCCTTTTCTGAAGGATTTGCCTTTCAACCTAATTAGAGCAGGAGCTGAGCGATCAGATGTCCCTTGCTCCTTTTGAAAAATGACTGGGAAAACTCCATGTAATCAGGAGGTATTTAGGATTTCCATTGACTTTCAGTTTTCTTGGTTCATCTGTTCCCTTTCAGAACATTTGATGCTAGTCTTTTCTAAACTGTATGTTGAATTTGCTTTAATCAGATGTCTTTGTAACAGGCATTAGGTCATTTACTGTTTGATTTTTTCTGTGAAAATACAGGTTTTCTCAGTTTCAAAAGTGTCCTTTGAAGAAACCTGTCATATTCCAGGTAGAGGAAAAGGAAAAAAAATAAAAAGAAAGAGAAGAGGGTGAGGGAGGGAAGCAGGGAGCAGTCCTGTAATTCTGTTCTTGCCCCAGAGAGGTGGTGGGGAGTTGTGGAATTGTGCACAGTTGTGAGTGGCACCCTTTTGTACCCAACATTGCCCCCCCAAACTCCTTTCACTGGTGGTCTGGGCTTATACACTGAAGCTGATTAACATAAGCAGAGCTTAATATTCAAGTAGACAATTACATTCACTGGTAAGTGCTAGCTCAAACAAATGCTCTTTCTAGTTTTACACCTTCTGTCCATGGAGCCTCCTGCAGCTTTGCTGCCCTGGAACTCTCAAGCCTCCTTCCTCCTGTTCCCTATCTGTTCCTGTGTTTAGAGACCCAATCTTAATGTCACCTTACTTCCATCCCCAAATTTTAGCTCCTCATCCAAACCCACCTTTCTGCTGGCCATTGCAGCCACCTGAAACTCCAACCTCTTGAACTGTCTCCATAAAATCAAAAGTCCTGCATCTCACAAGGATATTGTAACTGACACATTTAATGAAAAGCCACTTAACTAAGGCTCTGTGGTGAGGAGCAGTGTCTCCAGCAAGTCAGTGGGCATAGTTTGGCTCAGGTAGGCTGAATTTCTATTCAGAAGGGCAAGTCTGTCTCCAGTGCCTGCAGAAAGAGCCCAGGGTAACTATGCTCCTTAGCTCCTAGCCTAGCAAGCCTCAATGAGGTGACCTAAGTCAAGTCTCTGTTTATTTACCTTTAATCTTGAAAGAGTATGCTAAACTAGAAAAGTTTTCTGCCATACTTGGCAGTGAGATCTTCTATGGAAAGTCTCTGTCAAAGAAAAATATAGCCTCTGCTAAAAGACATATGTCTGCTTTTTGGAGGGAAGTCTCCCTTATATTTAAAATTCAAAAATAGTAGTAAGTGCTGAACACCATGAAAAAACAAGCCATAAACCATCTTGAAAATCTATTTTAATTGTTCTAATACACATTTCTAAGATTAATATCCCCTTACTTGGATTATGAAGCAGTAGGAGCTGTGGTACTGTTTGGGACATGGAAAGAATAAATTGTGTAATGCCAACAGAAAAGGTGCTGAGGTAGCTGGTAATTGACAGAGTTAATGAAGTATGTTAAGCAGGTACAATATAGATGAAGTTGTCCCCTGCCGGGTGATTGGCCACTGGGGAAATAATGTGACAGTTGTCTTTGTATTAAAATAATGTGGTACTCCTTCTTTGCCAGATCCTATCTGCAATGAGAGATGAAAGAGGTCTTGCAAGGATACCCAGGTCCTCCTATAGCACATGCTGTGCTTGAATCTGGCAAGTAAAGAACAAGATAAAGAGGAGGTAAAGAGTATAATGGCTGTCTGTAAAGCCATTAGGCTGTTTCCTACAACCCACACATGAATTATCCACTATTGAAAAGTAATAATTTGACACTGTTTTCTATAATCCTCCCTCATACACTACAATGCACTGGTGCTGTCTGGGGATGAATGGGAACTGAATTTGGCCTGCCAATTTTTCTGGAAGTTGATTATTTTTAGATATTGTTTTAATAATTAGCTAACTAGCTCCCAAAGAATACAATGGATTTAGAGAGCAAAAGATGGTTTTGAGAGTAGTATAGATTTTGTATTATTATCTCCTCCTATTGTATGTGAATATTATCATTGAAACAGCAGAGAAAATATCAAATGGAAATAGAGCTCAGCCTCTCAATTATACTAAACTGTGTGGTCAGCATTGGTTCCAAAAGAGGCGTGTAGAGCATAGAGTAATGAAAAATCATTGATAGCATCAGTTTGGTGTCTAAATAATCTATTGTGCTATTCCAGCATTGTTCTTACTAAAACCGTCTAGGAAGATGAGCTAGCCTTCTTTGACCATCAGATCTCAAAATACCTAAGCTTTCTTGATTCCCTCAAGTGCTGACAGCATTCTCATGGACGCATGAAAATTATACAGTATTTTATTTATTGAAGTTGAAACTCTTGACATTTTCAGATTTGATATTTATCTGGTTATAGTGGAAGTAAGTTAGGTGTTATTGGACCTTTGAGCTTTTCAATATGCTTTTATTCTTGCCAACATGTTCTAAATCCAGGAGTCCTTCTCAGGATTCTTAAAGAGAGTGATATTTGGAGAGAGAAGTGATTCTTAGCAAACCTCTGACTGAGAACATAACCTAAGAAAGTATTTCTAAACATCATATGCCAAACTATTTTCTAATTTTCAAAACATAGTAAGTCAGAAAGATTAAATGGAAACTTTTCTTCATTGTAGGATTTAGGTTTACAATAATCATAATCTCTTTCCCCAGTCTTTCTTATGGCTGTAAGATTTGTATAGTCATTTGTTAGTATGTTATCCAAAACAATAATCTGGACATAAGAACATTTTCAACAGAGCTTCTTACTGTGGGAATTTGAAAAGCACTTCCTGAAAATTTATCACCAACCACAGTTTAAAATGTTTTTGTGCCCAAAGAATCTCAGGTGATGCCATTAAGACAGCATAAAATACCACAAAATACCAGGAGAGCAAACCAAGTAGCAATTATCTAATGCATTTCTCTGATACCCAGATCTGTCTTTTGGGAGTGCTAACTCAATAAATAATCACTATACATAAACAAAGTATGGGCTGTAACTCTCAAAAAACTTAGAATTTTCTTCAAGATGTTTTGCTTTTTGGCAAAATACTCTTTGGGGATGTACTAATGGACAAAGCTAAAGTTCCAAAGAAAGGGAACTTGAGCCATTTGAAAGAGAATAGAAGTCTGAAGCAAACAAATGCAAAAATATGCTGGTACTCACTCAAAAGATGCTGACTTCCTGCTGTAGGTCACCTTGCTGGCCCACCTTTTACCACAAAATAGGGTAATTAAAAAGTGGTGATTCTCTGTGCTAGCAAGACTTTTCTCTTTTCAACCCTTGTTTAGGACTAACCAACAAGACAGAGTACATTATGTGTGGGGTAGAGAGTTTATATCCTACAGACTGCCTTAAAAATAAGAGATACTACAAAACCCCACAAAATAGGACCAACCAAAGCACTCCTAATCTATTAGTAATGATCAATAAACTCTGAACTTATATCTCAAGGCTTTGTGCATATATCCATCCACACAATACCACTGTAATTAACTACAGCTGACACGGGTGCAAACTGCATGTGCCTGAATGGGATACTCAGATGCTCAGGCTGACAGTGTATCCTGTACAATGCAATGCATAAAATTCTCAAGTATAATGACCATTTTACAAAGACTAGCCAAAGCAAGAGACTAGTCACCTCTCCCTCCTTTTCATCTCCTCACTAAATATACTACCTTTTCTAAATCTCTGTGCAAGTATTTGAAGGGCAGCAAGTCTGAGCCAGTTGTGAGGGATTAATTGAATTTACAAGGGGATTGCGCTGTGTGCAACATCTCAATTAACTTACTTGTTAAATAGGTAATGGCATTTGACTGTTAAGTTGTGAAGGAACTTGTTAAATGGATATTGCTACTTATTTAAAGGATATGGTCTATGGTCTGGCTAAATAATTAGGACTCAAAGTGTGTAGAAACCTAAACAGTATAGCAGGCGAGGCTAGATGACAGAACGAGCCCTGCCTCCTCGTTCAGATACTTTCATCTATTTCGCAGTACATGAACGAGAAGACATTTTTTCTCAGGTTTGAAACACTGCTGCTCAAAGATATGCACAGAAGAAACCAACCACATTCAAATTAAAATTGTCAACTGTGATGTCCTATGAAATCTGCGGCAGTTTGCTTTTGGTTTGAGATTTGTTTGCTTAGCTTTGGGGTGTGGCTTTTGGGGTGGTTTTTTTATGGCTTTTTTTGTTCTCTTTCTCCAGTCAATAACTTTTCAGATCTCTGCTGTACCAAGCAAGAGCAGAGATAAGATATTGAATATATTTCTTGAAAGAATCAACAGCTTCATACTCCTCCTAAAACGTACTTTTTTATTTGTCCTTTCATTCCAAAAGTTTCCCTTACATCAGTAGCTTCCTTAACCACAGGGATAACTGAGCTTGAAAGGGTTTTACTCTGAAATGTCAATGTTGTTTACTTCCTCTGCTCTTCATTTCAGCATTTTGGCCTGAGTTTTCAGATCTTGGTCTGTGGGAATCATAAATCATGGGGAATAGATACATAGAAAATGAAATAGTATGGTCCATCTACTTAGTTTTCAAGGAACTTGGAGTCTATAGCTCCCCAGTTGTCAGCACCAAGTTTTTGTGCAATCAATTTCGGTTTTTTTTAAGGAAGCTAGACCAAAAGAAAAAAAGGTACTACTCCATTGTCTGTTTTCTCCAAAGTTTGAAGAGTATGTTTTGATCTGGAGTTCTGCTTGGGAACATGTCTAATTTTAATTAAAGCAAACTGTTACAGAATGTACAGGCTGCAGGTTTCAGTTTGATTTTCCCTTGGTACAGACCATCTTATAAATACAGTGGCATCTCTCTGAAAGTGAGACAGACTCTCTAACCTCTTGTAGACTGCGTAAAATTCTGCACATATGTCATGTGGCTGCCACCTCACCTTCTCGTGGGACAGAAACTCCTGGCAACTATTTCAAAACTTCAAAGAATATGGGGGTTTTATGAAGGTTTATCAAATAAAAACAAAGCTTTACATTGTTTAAAGCATCATCCAAGATTCTTCTTAAAGGATAAGTCCTTTCCTTAGTACTTAGCTTATGCTTCTCAGCCAGATTCAAGAAAACTAAATGGAAGAAAAGGAATAAGTATTTTCCCTGTAGATTGTAGGAAAGACAATGCCTCTGCTTAAGAAATGACATTGCTTTATTGGCTTCCACCCACTCACTTCACATGAAAAATATCAGGGAAGAGTTTTGCAGAGTTATTTGGGCAGTTGCAGAATTTTCTGCCTCTGCAACTGGAGAATGTCTTTGCAGAAGATGGAGGCTGCTCTTTGAAAGGCCATTTTCAATAGGTGATAACTTGAGTAGCAGGAGTTCTGCTTCCCTCAGCATGATTCTGTAAGCAAGGGTGGCCCTCGACACTGTACAGGTTTCTCTGAAGCCAACAAAGCTGCACCTGAGGCCAGGAACTCCCACAGATGTGATTGCAGAACTGATGGTTACTGTTTGGCTGCTATTTTTGCAAGGGTCTGACACACCTGCCAGCGTGGGTTATGGTCATCTTTTACATTTCTGCATGTGCAATCAACACAGGGGGAGTGGAAGAAGAAAATTTCACTCTCACATGGAAACAGAGGCAAGCATTGAAAACACAGTGCATTTCAATAAGCTGTAATTACAAATACAAATTCATTGACTAAACTTGGGCATGCAATTAGGAGACTAATTATGCTGTAATTGTAACTGAATACCAAAACAGATGACCATGTGCCAGCCTCCATCCCACCCAGTTGTCTTTGTGTCATCGCTCCTACGCACAGTAGTGTCTATGCTCTTGTGTATCTCCTGCTGAAAATAGCAATCCAGCAGATGGGTAAATGCTATTGATGCCTTCAGCATGACTATCAGTTTCTCACTCAAGTCACCAATTCTTCCAATTCTATATTTACAATCAGCTTGCTGTCATAATAACTGTGACTGAGACCCTGTTGTGATGTGTTGTCCCAGCAGAAAGTCAGAGATTGTCCCCAGCCCAAAAGCTTTGGGTCAAAGAAGACACACTTTGGACAAGTGCTCCTGTCCTTGTTCTGTATACAGGAACCTTATCTATGGATAGATAAGAGGTGTGCTGATCTCCATGGGTATGAAGGTACCTAATTCTCTCTTGCGTTGAGAAATTTTGCAATATCAGCCGCTAATGACAGATTTCACCAAACTTGAGCTGCTTGGTTGAAATGGCCGTGTTGATTGTACACTCCCGAAATAATTGATGCCAGGTGAGTGCACGTGGAGCACGGCTGAGCGGAGAGGAGCCTGGCTTACTGTGCTGGTGTCAGCTGGGAGAGTCCAGGCCTAAATTAGTCCTCTAAGGACTTCACCCAAGATGAGACAAATACTTCGTAGCAAAGAGAAGGAAACAACCCCAAGCCTTTTATTTCTTCACTTTCAGCAAGTTAACTCCTTGTTTTATATGGCTTTGTGTAAGTTTGCCTGAAGTTTTCTGAATGTACTGATGCCATGAGCAGTGTCTGAATGTCAGTATTTTGATTACTGTTAATATTCATATGTTTCAATAAAATTAATTTAGCTAAGAATAAAAATACCTTTTATACAAGAGCTCACAGGTTTTGGTAATGTATTGATTTAGTGTACTTAGTTCAGTGAAAAATCTGTTGGCTTAAGCTATCTGCCATTAGTTTCAATTAAAATATATTGATCTGAGTAAATGTTGGTTAGTAAGTGTTGCCTGACTGTGAAAAAATATTTGCTTAAGCAAAAATTGTATGAGTATTTAGACATGTATTTTAGGTTGGGGACTCTCCTAGCATCAGTAGAACTGTTCAAGTATCAATAAATTTCTCTAAAAATAAATGAAAATATTTTTTTCTGAAATGAAAAAAGCTGATTACAGTAATATTGGGACTGGCATGCATATTAATTCAAGTAAACTTGTTTTTGAAAGAGTAAGCATTCAGTCAGGAATACTGTAACATGAAAACACTGAAAACTCCAGCTCTCTGTGAGGAAACCAGGCTTTCACATGGAATGCCAGGCTTTCTTCTTTAACCACAAAGCCAAATGGCCACAAACCAATAATAAAATAATTTTGGTAGCCATAAGTAGTAGGAAAACATGGATGCAGGCTAGGAAATGCAACTGTTTTAATGTACTACCTGTACCTTATTAATGGGATTAATTTTAATTCAAAGCATCAAAAAATATACATAGAAATAAAAAGAATGCAAGCAATAAGGCTGATACACCAGTCCTTTATTAGTTCTATAAAGACTGGAAGCCCTTGGGACTCGGATCTGCAAGCAGAAGAGTGCCCTCACCTTGGGATAAAAGATGGACATGCCTGCTTGGCTCTGTCCTCAGCTACCTGCACTCACACCTAGATGATAACTCCCCAGCACTGCCAGCCAGAGAGCAGCTTAAATCTATCCCACAGTGCTCACAGCCATGCAGCAATTCAGCTCTAGGGTTCAGATTAAAAAACTCAGGAGATCTGGAATGGTAGTTGTACATTATTCTTTAGAGAATACGTACATGCTGCCTGTTAGTGCTGCTTACGCTCGAGCTGTTTATTTTAGAGATGCTCTTTATTGTAATCTCATCTAGTCAAGTTTAAAAACAAAAAGTCCTGGATAGAAAATAGCAGTTTTTTATCCTTGCGGGTTTGTCTGGGGGAATGGTACTTCCAAGTTTCCCTCTTTTCCATGTGTGGGTGTGTGCAGAGAAGAAATAATGTATTCATAGGTTTTGTACCTGCCACCTGTCCTGTATTTCAATGGCACACTTTGTCTGGTGGAACTGCCTTGCCTGGGACAGTGTACCTGTGTATCTGCTCCTTTCACAAGCACCAGGAGACTGACAAAAGCGCCAGCACCACTGTGAGGCACTTTCGGGATGGCAGGGGCAGTAGCCAGTGCCACAACAGCACAAAGTTATGGCCCAGTGTTCAGGGGTATGACATTTCAGGCAGGCACACACTCATTTCTTATTTTACCCCTCTCATTTCCTCAGTCTTTTTGATTGTTAATCAGAGACTTGAAAATAAAAATCTCTTTAGCTGTGTGGTCACAGTTGTTAGCCAGAGGTTCCTGTAGTTTGGGCTAGCTGTTTCCATAAAGTTGTGGTTTTAAATTAAGAACCCCTACTCATTGCCTTCTACAAGTCATTCTCTTTTTTAAAATCCTGTAGTAACAATAGTTAAACCCCATTACTACATCCTTGCATAATAGAAATAGAAATTCATACCTAAAAATGTGATGTATATAACTTTCACATTGGGATAGACCTCTAGACTGTATGTCACATAACAATTATAACAGCCATTACCCTGCAAAAGAAAAAAACTATGCAAGTGTGAAAATGGGAGATGAAATCCAGGTGCATTCCTACAAAGGAATGTATGGATCAGTAAGCAAGTCTTGGGGCAAGACAGGGTGTGAAAATCAGCCACGGCACTGAGCAGTCAGCATAAGACACCATACTTGATTACCAATTGTTGAACAAAAGTAAGCTGAGAGTTTCATAAGCAAAGAAAACCACAGATAAAAAGCTGAACTAAGACACCTGATGATCCAACAACTTTTCTTGGGCTGGGACACTAACAAAACCCTTTGTTGATTTCCTTCAGCTGTAATTTTAATTCCTCATCACAGAGTGGAGAAGAAGGAAGGATCGTTCTCTTCCTTGATGTTCATGTTTGCTTTTATTTATTAATGTTCTCAGACATTGCCAGTCTTGCTAAACTGACAGAGGGATTTGCATCAGAACAAATCTCTGCTGGCTTTTTAACCCAATAATGTTAAGAGATTGCTTCTTTCCCATTTAAGTGCTTATTTACCCAGAGTGAGTTAACACTGCAAAACCAGAAATCTTTCAGATGGGCATTTCTGATTTAAAATATACAGGGACCTTCCCCCTCCCTTCCCCATTCACCTCAGTGGGAGTTTCTGACTGAATAATTGAAGACAGTTATCTTCAGAGGTTGAAGAATTAAGTCTGCTTTTAAAGCAGTGAGATAATGGGTACCCAAGAACTCGGAGGACAAAGTTGCTTACAGCATGATCCCAGTCACTTAGGGGGTAAGTCTCAGAGACACAGAAGCTCTCTCAACCAAAGCCAGCCCCAGTATCCAAAATCCCAGCAAAACACAGATGACAGAACTGAATACAGAAAAGCAAAAATACTTACATCATAGGATTTGCTTTAATCCATATCATAAAACTAGGTCAGATGACTATCTAAGCAGGTAAGAACGAAATGAAGAACAGTAAGTGCAACAAATAAGAAAGAAGGGAATTAGTAAAAGATAAGGTGACAGAGCAAGGCAAAGAAAATACTGTACTAGCCCTAAGCAGCAAAACACATGCACATTGCTGCTGGAAGTTTATTGTGCAGTACTACATGTGTGAGCATAAAACTCAAGGAAGGTATCCCATAAGGTAATAGAGATGGCATTTATGTGACAGATTTATTGTATTTATTTTTTTCATGTTCACAACAATAATACTTTGATGCCATCTATACCAGTTTCAGACCAGGAATACCATATTTCCTGACACTATTCCAAGTAATTCATGGATTATGTTTTGCCCAGCAAGCTGAGGTGATGTAGAGTAGTCCAATGTCCCATTTGCTGAGCTAAGGTCAGGACACGGAAGTTCTGCAAGGCAAATCAGTTGTGGGATCATCCTGCCTGTGTCCATGAAAGGTATGCATTTTACTAGAACTCCAGTAAAGTATTCATTTGCACACATTCTTATATTTTTCCTAAAATTTCAAATTCTGGGAAAGTTTTTCCAAAAATGGAGAGAGCAGAGAGTGGGCAAACATTCATGAGAAAGGAGGAAAGTTATTTACAGTGAAGCTGAACTCAGTCAGATAAGTGATTATTCTAATAAATGTTTGACTTTTCTCACCCACTTTCTGGAGAGAGATTCAGGCTTAAGAAATAAAGTCTCTAAATTAAGAAGCTTAATAATTTCTGCATTTAAGATGACTTGGTGGCTTGTGGGAGTGCTTAAGGTTTATGCTGGAAATTCCCTTGCATCCCAGGGATCAAGAGTAGAAGCTGATAAGATAACTTGAGGCACGGGAGCAGCATGTCTCACTCCACTGGCTCTGTCTTCAGAGAACATTAGTAGCTGGCATGAGGATGAGTCTAGCTCTCTTTGAAAATCATAAAAGAAAGCAGACAGCTGCGCTATACTGCTTCTAGTTACTACCACACACTCCCCTAAGCACAGAAACCCATTTCCATTGTGCCAGTGGCTGTTCTCAGGTTTCTTCATCATGCTAGATTCATTGTCAGAAAAAGCAAAGGGAAAAAAACTTTGACCTAATTAGTATTGATCATCAAACAGCAACATACCTGTGACAGAATCATAGATGCCACACTGAGAACTGGAAAAGCCCTGAAGGTTTCTAAAGGGGGTATGTTTGTTCTTCCTGGCCTTCTATGCTCATTCCTGACGAGCAGTGGCAAGTGACCAGGAGGCAGTAATTGGCTTCAAGGCAGCTTCACTGTGACTGAATAAGGAAATGGGATCATACTTTTGTTGTGCAAAACCTAACCTAAGGACCAGCCCAACTGAAAAGACCTTTTCTGAGGGCAAAATTCACCTGTTCTATGATGATATCTTGGTATGATACTTTACTAATATAACTACATTGACTTGAACTGTTCTCTTCATCCATTTTACCGCCTAAATCATTTCTAAAAGGGCAAATAAACAAGAAACTCCCACAGCACTATCCCTTCTGTTTTAGGATTTTTTTCTGAAGATGGGGAGAAGAAGAGGGACAGGAGATTTCAAAGGCTTCTTGCACCTGTTAGACCACCCTGCAGTGCACCTGTGAAGCTGCTTTTCACACAGCCTCTCTGCTCACATGTGGAAGCAATATGATAAGTGCAACGCGGCAATGTGTGTTATACAGCTCAGTTACTCAGATACTGCATTTAACTAGAGACACTTATTACCATCAATTAATGGTTAGCCGGTGTGACTGAACACCGGAAAATACTCTGTGAACGTTTGTTTCAGTTCCTAGAGAAATTTGCCTGCAATCACATTCCTTCTGCCTACACTTCTCACAAATGAGCTATTCATTAGTTTTATGCTAGGCCAGGAATATGCACTGAAAATGGAGCTACTCAAAACAATTTCCAGTTCAACATTTAAAAAAAAAAGGAAAGGGAGGGTGGAAATTTAGTCTGTGTTCTCAGATATGAAAAGGAGTGAGAAATAAAAATTGAAAGTGATTTTCAAAGTTGTAACTGTGGCAATGGCAAGTTTCTAAATGGCAGAGATTGTGAGCAAGTGGCGCTGTCTTTTGTGCTCCTCTGAAGTAGGGACATCACAGCAGGTATTTAACAAACTGGTCCCTAAAACTGTCTGGGGCTGTCCAGGATGTTACAGGTTTAAGGCAAAGGCTTGAAGTTCTAAGGTGAACCACAGGCATGCCAAAAAGGAAGTACAGAAGTTATGTTCCCTATTGTCTTTCATCCTCTTCTGTCTTCAGACTGTAAGTGCTTCAGGACATAACTGTACCTATGCCTGTTTCCAGATAAAAGCAGCAGAGGCCAGTAAAAATTATAGTGTGGATGAAAATAGTTGATCAAAATGGTTGAACAAATACACTTACAAAGATATCTTTATCTTCAAATTATTCACTAAATGTCTGGGAAGGAGCTCCAAGTTTCTTTCAGGAGGTTTTGCAACTAAAACTTACCTAAAAAGTTGGGAACATGTGTCAAGAGGAAGAGATGTAGGAGGAGCATGGCAGTAGCCCAAGGGTTAAGACAGCTGCAAAAAAACATCCAGGAAGGTGGTAACACAGCAAACACCTACTCAGCAGAGTGTTTAATGCCAAAGATCAACTTATGGCATGTAGCTGGTAGTGTTGCTGAGGTCAAGAGGCTGAAAACTCTTTTATGATGGTTATCTCTATCTTCCAGCTTCCTATATTTTGACTTTACACTCCATTTTTCTGTCACCAGGCCTCATGGTAAGTGCCTAGTTGATGGCTATTCTGCTTACCCTTTAAGAAATAAGGGTAAGCCCCAGCCAGCATTTCTGTGGTTTCTGTTTCCTGTGTCAGCAAATAACTCTGAGTAACAAATGCATTCCGGAAAATCAGGGTCTGTTCATGGACAATTTGCAAACATAAGAAGACTCAAAAATTCAATTAATAGCTGGCTTGTTATGAATTATTATCTCCACCTCTTCTTTTTGCTGCTCAGCAGCTGTGTGTGACCGCTCAGGCCAACACACACCCCCAAAAACATGAGACGAGTCACTTCTGACCTTGTTCTTCCTATGACCTTATGGCACTGGCTTGCAGAAAGAATATGTGTATACAAATACCCTGGCGTAACTTCAAGAGCAGTTCAGTAAGTAGTTCACAACTGCTGACCATCTGGCTGTTAGATCTGAGAGGGATCTATTAATGTTAGAGCTAGAACAGTGCCAAGCTGCAGCAGACACTGCACGACCAAAGTGCATGCAGGCCACCCTTAAAACTCTGACAGAAATCATTGCAATTGTTTTATCCACCCATTTACTCAAGTAATGTCACATTATTTTTCGTGCCATCACATCCAGAAGCACTTCACAGGAAGGAGCTCCATTATTTGAGAGTACAATAATAGGCAGCCTCTAACAGCTTTAAATCTGAGTTTATGTCTTCATGATATACTAGAAAGACAAATTTTTGTGCATTCTCTTGCCCCTTCCTGCCCTTTGAGATGATCAAAAGCAATGGAATAGATAGACATAGGTGCTGTTAACACAGTGACAAGCCGCCAGTAGAGGCAACGTAAATGAAACAGGGCTCTGCATTGTAGGATGGTTTTACCGTGCCCTTGCTCAGCTTAAAGCCTGGTAGAATAAGTTTGTGTCATCCAGCAGTTTTACTGCATTGGCAAAATATACAATAAGCAAAGAACAAAGAGCAGGGAGGGGGACATACATGAATATATACAGTTGATGGGTCAATTTATGTATCATGGAAGCTGATGTACAAAATCTATACACAATCTCCACACTTCTATTTTGTTGGTGTCACAAAAGAAAAAATCCTGAGGGATTTGCCAGTATCATCATGTGTGTCAGTTTACAACGGTCTTTTCATTTACTGGAAGCAACAAGAAATAAAAGCTGTGAGAAGAATAACAAAAAGTATTGCATTGACATTGTTACCAATTTTGCAAAACACTAAGTAGTAATTTTGAAAATAAAATTTAATAACAAATTTTGCATTTTCCATTGAGGAATATTTGGAAAAGTGTCCGAACACCCATTCTTTCTCTTATAGATAAATTTAAATGTATTTGAGTCTCAGGCACAAGACTAAAATTCACTTTCTAAATATTTTCTCGGTTTTTATTACTGACCTGGTTGGTCTAACTTAAAATATTGCCTTTAAGTATTTTCCCTCTTATGCATGCTTGCAGTGAACAGATCAGTTTATGAAATTTAGGAGGTTGATCTAAACTGAAGCCAGTATAAAAACGTTTTGAGGTTTGCCCATCACTGCTTACAATACTGTTTTGAAAAATAACCCCAAGGCTATTTAATTAATCGTTCATTCTTTTAGTCTCCCAGCCCAGGTAGATTAATACCTATGCTGCCCATGGATCAATGAGCTCTGGAGCTTCCTACAGATTAGCACATCTGTAGTTTAAAGCCATTTTGCCTTAGAAGGAAAGAAAGAAGCAAAGAAAGAAAGAACAAACATATTCCCGTGAGGAACCTTTCAGGGATCAATTCATAAGCAAAGGAAAACATGCTATTCTCAGCAAGGCAACAATGTATTTTTTGTCTGCTACAGTGATTAATAACATGCTATAGCTGGAGCCTATTTAAATGGCTCCATCAATCCATGTAGGCCAAAAGCTGACCCACTTTAAATTCTTTAAATATGATGAGAATTGCCCTCAACATTTTTTTAAATTGTAGGAGTAAGTGGAAGCTATAGAATTGCCACCAACTATTTCTTTCACCAAGAAAACTGAGTACCACTGTTGAGAGCATTCAGAAAAAATGGCAGAAATCCTAGAGCTCTGGGGAAACTAGCTTAAAAATCTCCAAATCTCAGGGTACATGGGGACCACAAAGTATCGTGCTGTTGGGGTTTTTTGTGCATACAATGATTCAGAAGAAGGATTTTTTTTCCCAGTCTTAATTTCAAAATCCCTAACAAGGTTGTGCCTGTCTTCTGGCTTCAAGGTTCATAAACAGATAAAAAAGCACAGCTTTGTCTGCCTATTTCTGTCTAGCAGAAGTGGTAATGTTTTTCTGGAACTGATGAAATAAGTTTGATATCTATAAGCATTTAGGAGCTCAGAGATTACATTTTAGGTTACAGTTAGTAGACTCAGTCCTCAGCCTTGAGCCTTCCCTCTTACACATTAGCTGGAGATGAATATTTGCTGGTCTTCCTGGGTCATGACTCTGAAAAGGACCAAATCCTTGTAGAGGATGTTTAGTCAGTAGCCCAGAGAGTGCTTGATCTTCACAGATCAGACCCTTGAGCTCTCCTTCAGCAAAGTACACATATAGCTTCTCAGATGGTGAGTAATCTTGATGATATTAGTAAAACTACTCAGATATGCAAAGTCACACTGGGATTTTAGTGAGTAGGGGACCTTCTGAATAAATAAATTCATAAATCCTCAAAGCACAAGAAGGCTGAAAAAAAATTTTTAAAAAATCATCAAAATCTTCAGTCAAAATAGATAAGAATCTCGTTTTTTGTATCTAGTGGAAAAGTGCATTTTACTGAAGACAAAAACTGAATTATTAATATATGGCCAATAGCCAAACATAAGATAGAGTGTATGCTAATTTCAGAGTTCAAATAGGCATTTATGGTCCTAAATTTAGCCTCCCATTAAAAAGAATACCTTGGCCAAGCTGTTTAAAAACTCATCAAACCATTTAAGAGTGAAGCAGAAAAAACTAGGGTAATGTCTTCAGTCTCAGAAAGCCAGGCAGCAAAAGGGCAAGAGAGCAACGCCTCCACCCTCAGCATTACATGGATAGCATGCAGTAGGAACAGTGAACCACACATCCCACCTGATGGGATGACTGCTCTAACAAATAAAGTTTGCAGGGCTGATGACAAGACAAAATCCTGGATATAATATGGAATAGATGAATAAGAAGACAAATTCTTGGGATCCAGAATCAGGCCAAAATATCCTGCCATGAAAAAAGATGTGAACTAATGGGTGGGTAACTGCACCCCAGTTCTGCAGCCTGGGCGTGCATCTGGGCTATGCCTCTTGCTGTCAGGCTGGGACTGAAGGAAGGCAGCAAACAAGGGCTGCTTGTTTCTGTGCTCCAACATGCATCTGTCTGGTCCCTTTGATTCATGAGTGTCTCAGATTTGTCTTTTCCACCCTCTTGGGAACAAAGTCTTCATGCTCCCTTTGCTCTCTTTTTCATGTGAAACTCATGTGGTGCTGTAGAACTCTGTCTTCAAAGGATTTAGGGCAGTTTACAGCATCTATATATCAGGCGCACAGCACTTTGAAAATTGGGGAGCTTAGGCTTATATGACTTTAATGTTCTCCCTAGATACGGTCCTACACTGGCAAAATGCACTGAGGTTGACATCACCTGCCTGTAGTACATAATGAAATTCATACTTGAATGGCAAGTACTTTAAGTGCTCTTTTTGTAGTCTATCACCAATGATTTTCTCACTCTAGTTATTACTTATTTCTAAAACCTTCATTACAGAAGCAGTTAAAAAATAACTTTCTCCTTTTAAAATGTTGATTTGTTTTTCTCGCAGAGAATGTGTTGCGAAATGTCAAGGTAAGCATTAGTTAAAGGGCTACTACACCATGCCAGCAGGAGCAATTTACTTCTTATGCATATATTCCTGAACATTATTTTGTTCCCTTTCTTGTTGTGAATGGGAACCACTTCCTTACAGCAGCCGAGGGCTTTCCTCCCCCCTCTCCTGCCCTTTCTTCACCAGCTCAACAGCAGGGGCACATTGAGGGCATGGGCAGTGGAGGCACTTAGAGCGGATCTGTACATTAAGATAGAGTTGCCCCAAATAAATGCAGTCAGCAGGCATCATTTCAGTCTGAAAACTCAACATTTTCTATGTGTTAAAACTGTATTAAGCCATTTAATTGTTTTGTGATTACCAGAACACTTACCTTGTGAGGATATTAATTATCCAAGCATAAAAAGACCAAGTTTTTCTGTAAGAAGAGAGCCATTCTTTTTTCTTTTTTTTTAAGTTATTCAAGTTTATTTTACTCATTCCAGCTAAATAGATCTTGCCTGGGAAAGAGGAAAAAAATGGGTCTAAATGCAAATTAACATTACTGTTTAAATATCACAGACCATTTTCTCTGAGCCCAGTTACAATAACTAGTAATTATAAAAATTGCTTGCCTTGGGCTTCTGGCTAAGCCAATGCTAAACTTGTCCTTTTATTAGATCTGTCAGACTGAGTTAATTATCTTTATGATAATAGATGTGCCTTACCTCAAACAAAACAAATACCCTTATAATTAGCTTTTTAGTTAGAATTTTAATTTATTTATAAAGACTGTTTGTTTTGTTTCTTTTTTTGCTTTTACAAAGAAGTTTTAAGCGGTTACTAGTAAGTTTAGTACTGTTTAAGAAAAAATAGACTCACTAGGTAGAACAAAATGTTTTGTGGTATTGTTTCTCATCTAGCCACTGTGAAATCTGTTGGGTTATGTGAACATGCAGGTGTATATTTGTGGAAAAGACAAGGGAGAGGGAGAGAGGAAGAAACAAGGCATGATCTTTTATTCCAGAAAGTTTTCTCTGAGCTGATTTTTGAAACAGCGCATTAACCGAATTTAATAGTGAGGCATGCTAGCAAACACTAATCCTGGCTGCATGTTTTCTTTTGAATCCTTTTTCTGAAGTCAGAGATGAACTTTCGTTAGACTACTGAAAATAGAAAGCACAGTCTGGTTTAATATATCTCTGTCTCCACAAAATCCCTTTCAATCTCTCTCTCTTTCTCTCTTCTTTTTTTCCTTCTTATCTTCCTCATATATTCTCTGAACTGATCCTGCAAGCCCTCCAAGCAGAGCTCCTGGTAAGAATTGAGGGCTTGCAGAATGGGGTCTGTGCTTTATTCAGCATTTCAGATGCATTTATTCCACTAAATAAAAAAAATGTGCCTTGTGCATCAGGACTATCTATTATTAAAAAAAAAATAAAGTTTTGAATTCGGGGTTGGTGGAAAATGCAATCTACAGATTAATGAATTAAAGAACATGGTTAGGAAACAAGTGCCTTGTGTATTATTTTAGTTCTGTCACGCTGATAGGATCCAGATTAGATTTGTCAGATGAAGCCTGTTTAAATCAGAGTCATGGTGTAACTTCTCTTGATCTGATTGTCCCCACGGGAGTAAGGCAGTCCTATCTGACAACATTGTCAAGGTCTCAGGTCATTAATATTTCTGTCAGAATTTGAGGTCCAAGGCTTAGTTGAGGCCAACTAATACTGGTTTATCATCTTATTCCCTCTCTATCATATCTTGTTCCCTCTCTACTAAAGTAGTGGAACAGGCTTGATATGCAACAAATGTAAGGGAATGTGGATAAAAATGTGGTGGCAATTACAGTAGGAGGAGACATTACCAATATTTACTAGTTTTTCAATTAATAAAGTAATTTGAAAAGTAAACAGCTTTGCAACCAAATGAAGGCAAATGCAGCTGTTTGGTAATGAAAAAAGCCAACCCATTACTATGCACCTTGTGTAAGCATGCAAAAGGATAAAAGGACCCACTTGAAATCAAAAGACATAAATCTTTGTTCTCTCTATAAATTCTATATAATATATCATTTCTATATAACTAAACTTATAAGCTCCTCAGAATTACAGGAAACACTAATAAAAAACAAAAATGTACTATTAAATTAAAATAATAGTGATAGCTAGCATTAAAACCAATTCAATACTGATGTATTTCTGTTTGCAATTAAAAGGTCTTCATTTATTTTTTGTAAGTTAAAGTTTTTTGCTGAAAACAAATACTTCTGTGGCTAATAATTAAAACTATTTTGGCAGTAGATTATATTTTCCTAACTTTTTACAGTCTGTTTGACTGTTCTAAATCACCATTAAAGACTGAATGTTTATTCTGTAAGTTTGAAAGATGGCAGGAGAAATGGGAAAAGGAGGAAAAGGAGACAGGAAATAAAAATGAAAATGTTTTAAATGTAAGAGTGAGTGAAATATAACAGCCCTCCAACAGACACTCTCAGAAGACAGGTCTTGTTGCCAGCCCTATTTGCTTGCAGTTCTACAAATGGTGTTAAATCTACTATTTAGGAAGACCAAGTTTATAACTTTCTGAGTCCTTCTGTAGTCTTTCACTAGGTCCCTTGCAATTAAGTTGGCCACTTCTTTTTCTGGCCAAGGAGAGAGGCAAGGAGACACCCATGTCAGCTTTCTGGAGGAGCCAGAGTCCCTGGAGCCAGGTCTGTGCTGATTTCCCGTGATAGCTGACAGTCCCATGGGCAGGGTTTCTGGACACACGAAGTCCTGGTGATCCTCCTCAAAACTGAGCGTAATGTGTTTGCCAGTACTTGCACTGCAGCTAGAAGAAGGTATTGGAGCTATAGATAACCTCTCCTCCCAACCCCAACTGTTCTTGCCAATGGTGAAAAAGGACTCTGATTTGGTGCTTCTCCTGGCGTCCCAGAAAACCCTTTGCTGCTGAAAATAAATAGCCAATCTCTATTCTTTTCTTAGCAAGTTAAAGTGCAATACCACACCAACATTAGCCAAAGTAAGTTAATGCTTCTGCAGTCACCCCTCATTCCCAGCTCAATCTCCTGGTCCTTTGCACCCGCCCTGGTGCCTGTCTGATCCTTGACTGAGATGGTTCAGAGAGCTGAACTAGCAGTAACTTATTTTTTTAATTTACTCTTATTTTCTGATTTTAGCAGTAGCTTATTTTTCTGATTTTCAGTGACTCTCTGGCCCACCTCCCTGTGGCATCAGATGAATGCTGGTTGCAGGACAGGTGGGACTGTGAGGCTGGAGGCGAACTTTCAATCGCTGCTGCTCACAGGTCTGTGACGCCAGGCGTTGCTGCCACACAGCCATGCACCAGCTGGGGTTTTTCAGTGATTGCTGGGATTCTCTTAACCCAAGCCAGTATTTTATCTTTCCTGAATAGTTTCTTATACAGAGCATTTTGATCTATCCCTTTGTCAGGCAACATAACAGAAAAAAATACTCCACATAACACAAAAGACTCCAGATAGATCCCAGCTTTCTGTACATTTTGAGGGGTTTTTTGCTTTCTTTTCTTTTCTTTCAAATATCCTGGTTAGATGGGGAGAATATGTTGCATAAGGATAAAGAAACTGGGGTTAAATGACATTGTTGACATTATTATTTATTCTTGTACTAGAGTAAAATTCTGAATTGTCTGTGGCCATATTTGTGCTTTCTTGTACAAAAACATACATAACAGCTCCTGTTCAAGGAATGGATATTTTTCAATGAGATGCTATATTCAGTACTATAGAAACAGACCTAAGATTTAGATATTCTATACATAACCCATAATATTAATAGATAATATAAAATGCAGTCTGTTTTTAATAGTCCTAGGGGACCCCACATGAACAGAAAAGTATGTTGTGAACTCTCTCTATCAACATAAGCAAAATCTTGTTCCACTGCAAAATTTTCCAAAATTCTCATTAGTCGTGATTGCATTTGGAAGATTCTGATTGAAAAAGAAAGAATTTAATTTCCGTACAAACTAATGCACAATACCCTAGAATCATCTATTTTTACAATTACGTGATCAGTTAAATAAAAACAGAAAGCTTCTTACCATTAAGCAGACATCTTCAGGAAAGGTCATGGCTGTACTTCACTCTGTTCTGTTCTTTCACAGGTCTGATGCTCTGTCACCATCCTGCAAGGACAAATACACCACAAAATGGGCATGGTAGGGTTAGCTCTTAAAAAAATTTAGAGTGACACTTTTATCTTTAGTATTTTAAAGTGAACTTTGAAATGGAACGCAGACATCTGTTCCATATTTGCTTTACAACTGATGAATGAATCCCTCCAAATATGGATGTTCACTAAAGCAATGGGAAAAGAGCATTACTAAGTTTGCAAAGTCTGCATTCCAGAGCTAGGAAATGTCACAGTTAAGGCTGCAATTTCAGCTCCAGCCCCTTGGACAAATGCTCCATGATACAAGTTTTAATTAGTTTCCAATCTCTACTTTTCCACAGTACCACTGCTTTACTGGATGGAAGCACAGTATGCATCCCTTCTGGCTGCCCATAAAATATAAAATTATGAAAAACATTGTTACACCAGCCAAATATTATTACTAAAACATCTCAGTGAAAGGTAGCTGGTGTATATAAATTCTTTGCATTTGTATGTGCTGTACATTATTCTGAAAGTTACTCTTCTCAGGAGAATAATAGTGTCAATTAGGCTGTCAAGGATGAGCGAGCCCATCATGTGAGCTTTGACAGAATGCTTGGGTTGATTAGCTTCATGCAGTTATCATAGCTTAATATTTACATTTGAGTAGCTAACATTTAACAAAGTCTCTTTGAATCTTTTCTGCTTACAGAACTGCATTCATAAATATTATTTGTCTTGAAAAAGAAACATCATTACATACTGTACATCACTTAAATATGTTCATTTAAATAGGTTGCAGGCATAGGTATCAAATCAAGGTTAAAGCATCATTTTTCCTTACTATATGAACAGGCAAAAATGAAGCAAATCACTCTGCTTAGGATTGTTGAAGACAAGGCTGGGTTTCTCATTCCTGTATGTAGTTCCTAGGACTTGTCAAAAATGAGTGATATTTATTGTTTACACCCCTGGGAAAAGTAAAATCTTCTACCTGTGGAAGGAAAAAGGCAGGCAGTGTCCTGTGGGCTAGAGTGCATATCAGGCTCAGCAGTTGGCCTAGCCCTTACAAGAAAAGGAAGGATTGACTAACCCATCTCTTGGACACCGTCTCTCTTTGCTTGGGGCACTCTTTTTTTCCAAGCAGACATTTGCCATCTTGGGAACTGGATGGAAGTGATCTTCCCCTTCATGTAGCAATAGTGGAATGAGGTGAACATACAAGGAGGTGTGTTATATACAGGAGCTGGCAGCACAGCTCCTGCTTTGCTCTGCAGTCCAAAGGTAGAGCAGGGACCAGCAGGATCTGGAATGTGTTTTTTTCCCAATTCATAAAAGAGATCTTAATTTTTTAAATGATAATACAAGGTGTCAAAGACAGTTTTCCTTCAGAATGTCATGTATCGCTCTCAGCAGGGCTTTTAGTTTCCAATGATTTCTGTTATATATGCCATCTGCTTTCAGTTGCAACCTGACCAAATCTCCTCCTGGATGCTATTTCAGGGCTGCATATCTTGGACATTGCAAGGTCAGAATTCTAGGCAAGGTACTATCACTGTGCCAAAAGATAAACACCTTCTCAATTTTCATTTGGTCTCTAGTCAAATTAACCTCTCATTGACTTCAACTCAGGACTCTGGAATTTCGCCCAAAATAATAGTTCTAATAAAATGAATGAATATCCAGTATGGAAGAGGATTCACAGATAGAAGCACAAAGGTATGCGGTTTTAAAACATTGAATAAAACATCTTATCGCAAGTGCCTCCTCCACATGGTGGCAAACACACAGACTAGGTTTTCTATTTTGTAGCCAGAGTTTTCTGAATTCTTTGTCTGTTTGGGTCATGTGTGTCCTCCTGATGCCTTTACCCGGTCTTAAAATTAGGAGCCAAACATGGTTAGAGGGGAAAAAGGGGTTTTTACCTCGGTAATTATTTTAATGATCCTTAGGTGCACCTCATCCAAGTGGAATGTGCCAAAATGCACACCAGAATGCACACCCATGATGAATCAGGTATAACATCATAGGCCTTAAAAATTAGCATATCTATCAAAGATTCCCAGGGAGAGGCTCCAGTGAACCCCCTGCCTCAGGAACCTTCCCCTGGATGTGCCTATCTCAGTTTACAGAATGTGTTCTGGAGAGGGCCTTGGTGTCTGGGGCTCTCTGACCCCTCACTACGAGGCTTCTTAGATGTTTAGTCTCTTGGCTTAACAAAATATTAGGTCTAAGAATGTGAGCTAGAAGCACCAATACATAAAAGCTATCATAGAAGAAGTATATAAAAGGGGTTTAAAAAAAAGGAAAAAAATCATCATGGCATCACTCCAGTGAGACTGCTGGGAAATTGGATGGATGCTGAGCACCTAAGTGCCAGGCTGTTACAATCTCAGTGTAAACTTTAGTCTTTCCTTACCTGTATCTCTCCATAGCATGAATGAGGACTGCCAATGGGCTAATCTAAAGCAAAGTAGTAAGTCATTCTCCCTCATGCTGTGACTTTGAAGGAGATGTCATGGGCTCACTAAGTGAAGGATAGAGAAGGCTAGTGGCTCCTATGTTGGGTTTTCACCACATCAAATCCTGCTGTGTCAGGGATACTAGATCACTGTTATGGGAATTAGTAACTATGTGGGAAAAGACAGGAAGGAGAATTGTATTTTAAAAGAAGATTGAAAGAAAAACCAAGAGAGCAAATGAATAAAACATGACAGAAGCAATCAGAGAGGTAAAGGAGACAAAGGAAGCATTAAGGTGAAAATATTAAATGAAGGATAGAGAGGAAAAGATGCATGGAAAGTACAAATGGAGATGTGGGACAAGGTAAGATTGTTAGGGACTTGGCCTGTTCAAATCAATAGCTTGAATTTCCTCATTATGCATTTGCATTGCAGCCATGTCAGGAGCCCAGACAGTGAGCAGGAAGGTGGCATGTGACAAAACACAGCATTTGGAAGTGAAAGAAAGGATAGACTTGTCTGGCACCTTTAGAAAAAAAACAGTCAGGAGAGTACGTCTCTGATAAACTGTTCTTGAATATACTGCCAGAAATGTAAACATAGCAGAGATTGATCTGAACTCCTCATTTTTCACACAAAACCTCTTTCCACTTCTCAGCGATTAGGGTCACTAGAGAAATGGTGGAGGAGAGAGAGAAAGGCTCACATTAATTACAGATTTACTATGTCAACTTCATTATAATATGAAAGAACAAAAGCCAGTGCTGAGAGACAAGTAGGGAGAGCGCGTATAAAAACTGGAAAGGTCTGAGAAGGGGCCTCTCAAACTCCACATCCCTTACTGCTCCCTTTGCCAAAATGTAACCAGAGCAAAGCTCCCGTGAACTGGAGGCTGTAGATGGGAATAAGAAGTTAGGGAATAGAGTTCTGTCTTCTCTTATTCAATATTGTGGACCACAGTAAATTAGAAGATAGCCAGAAGGAGATCATTGTAAAGAACCATAACTGCATTAAACCCACCCATACCTTCCCAGGTCTGGTGATGTGTGCAACCTGATAGGGGTACAAGGGACATATCAGTGGAAGGTATGTAAAGATATTATAACTTATCTCCTTTTTCAGTTCCCAAGATGAAGCATTACCTAAAATTCACAAATTACTTGAGCCCATCTTTACAGATCAAGGACATTTTCCAGGGAAAAAAAAAAAAAAAGGAAGTCACTGGATTATAGTTATCACAAAGCCAGAGGGGAAAATTGCACAGTAAAGCAGTATATTTATATCTACAGAACCACAGAGAGCAAGCAAAACAAAATAAAAATAAAATACCCCTAAGCAGCCTAAATTGCATTGCAAATAAAACTTTGTATTAAGAGATACATTTGCATACCAGAAAAATTAGATGTGAAACTTACAGTAACCACAGATCAAACCATTAGAAGTAAAAAGGGGTCTGCAGAAATCTTGATGGGGTGATGACTTAGAAAATACTTATTAAAGACTTCAAAATTTGACCTAATAATAGGATTTGCATGTCCAGTTTTAAAATGAAACCCCACGGAAGTAATTTTCTCTTGATACATACACATACTTCAGTCTAACAGTAAAGGAAGAAATGTGAACACATTAAAGATGGAATATACCATGTAAGAATCCCAGAAGGACTTAACTGAGTTTAATTTAGATTAATAGGATACGATATAAATACTTCTTGCTTGTTAAGCACTTTTTATTAAGATATAACCACTGTCTAATACTTTTCCATCATTCACACTCCAAAAGCATAAAGAGAATAACAATTTCAAAAGTGATGAAATTCCGTTTTCCGAAAACCAAGACATTCAAAGCTGGGTTTGTTTTTAAAAGTGTAGAAATGTCATTCGTCTCCTAATTTTAGTTCTTGAAAGGACAGTTTAATCTTGTCATTTAATCTAGCCTTAACTAGCTGTCTGTGTTTCCTCTGCAGTCAGTGAAGAGCAACGAACACCTCCAACAAACAGTTTGTCCATTGTAGAAGAGGAGACTGGAATAAGTGGATTATGTCACTCTGATGATGTTTATGAATGTCTCCTCATTAACACTGATGTTATGCAGATGACAATCTGAAACCAGACTTGAACATTGACACAGCTGAAGGGAAGTTAGAGGATCCTCAGCTCACAGTCAAATTTTTAAAATCTCCAACTCACATTACCAATTACTTCAAAGTTGTAGGTACATTTGCCCTCAAGCACCTTTGGATAGGACATTGATTCTCTTAAATCATCTAATTGGTTTAGATTGTGAATTTCCTACTGTTTAGAAAAACTATTAAATCAGCATGAGGACTGGAAGATGTTTGGGAAAGAAAACCAGGTCCTAGCTTGTCACTGCTTTATGTTAAAAGAAAATTATTAGCATCCTCAGTTTCAGCAGTTACTGTGACAAGATATATGTGATTATTGCTCTACAGAAAGAGTACACTCTGCTTCCTTTACCCTGAGCTGTGAGTAGTACTGGTCACTTCCCTTTGAAAATAGTGAAAGCTACATATAGTGGGCTCCAAGTTTCAAATTCGTATTTCATGAATATTTGGGAACTAGCTACTATGAACTGGAGCAGACAGATGATAAAAGATAGAAGGCAAAACACAAATATTGAATTACAGAGAGGAATGTAAAGGACCAGTGATTACTAGTGGCAGAGAGAACTATTTGCATGTCCATTTATCCCTCTCAGAATTGTTGTATTTGAACATTTTTTTCAAAATTAAGTGCTATATCTTACATAGTATTCTGGGATGAGAATTATTATTTGCATGGTGAAAAGTGAGGTTCAGAGAGGTTAGAGAGTTCAGGCAGAAAAACATTAATTAGTGTGCTAGACTTTACTGTCAACGGGAACCGTAAGCTTGACATATACCTGGAGTTTTGCTCAGTCCAGACCATAATTCTCTTCTCAGTTCTTCAAGGTAGCTAGTAACTAAGATGGATTAAAATTGTTATTTAACTGTGTACAAATGATAGCATTTCCATAGGACTTGATTTATTATGTATATAATCTTATTGATTGCATCTTTATTAACACCATTAGAATGATACTGAGAATTAAAGAATTCAAACACAACTTATTCTTACATTTAAAATCCACAATGAAACAGATTATTTTTGACTTTTAAAATACAAGACAAAGACTTAAAATTACACTTTGTAATAGCTCCATAGTTACCTGTTGTCACCCTGAACAGAGAGAATAACAGAAGACAGTCATCACAATATTTTTGACATAGCGAAAAGTCAGGGAACTTTCATTATTGTCCTTTTCCAAATCCCATGCTCCCAAGACATAACTTAGAAACTGCTAAAACATCTTTCAGATCGTAGTCGTTTCCTATGCAGCTGTGAAAAAAATCTAGTTATGTAACCGAATTGGAAATATATGATGTTTATTTTTTTCTGTTGTTACTGATCCATTGTCCTGGGTTGCAGTGTATTCTGTTACCATCTACATGAACTGTTGACACCAGGTGGGTGGTGTTGCTTGCCTCCTCCCTCCGGACTATCTTCTGTTAAGGAGTTTTGCCACATGACTCATAGAGAACCCCTTCTGGACAATATTCTGTTAATGGCCCATCAGGGCCTTGCCACATGACTGACAAAATTACATCATCCCATTGTGAGATGCTCCGCCCAGAGGGCGGAACTGAGCATTCCATCCTGGATATAAGCTGAGATTTCGAACACCACAGGCAGCCTTCTCCACTGGATTCCCAGAGGATGAGAGCTACACAGCCATCACTGGACCTTCCAAGACCAGACCCTTCTATAGGATCACCGCTTCCGACAGGAATTCATTTGGACTGCTATCAACACCCTGACCAACAGGGTGTCAGGTTGTATTCTGACTGTCAGTGGTTTTTCTACTATTGCATTTATTTTACGTTTTTTTCCTCTTCCTATTAAAATTGTGTTTCTGACTTGCAGTTTCTCACTGGTTTGTTTTCAAACCTTGACATCCATAAGCAAAGTATCCACTAAACCCGTGAGAGGAAAACATGGTCTAACTGTTTGCAACCACTGTGCCTCAGTAGCTAGCAAGTTCCAGTCTTGCCAAGTTTAAACATTTTCAGAAGAGGATGCACACATCTGGATGATTAAATAATTTAAAACCTCAGGCTTTATGATACTCGCCTATTACTCATTTATTTTCTTTATATTTGTTCTGAGTTGTTTTGTTGGGGGCTTTTTTTGAAGCAATGAAAATTCTCAAGGCAAAAGAGGATCTTCCTAAATAGTAGGCAAACAGTAAGCATTTCATTAAAACATAACACTTTATCTGAAATATGGGGTAAAATTCTGATTTCAGAAAGGGTAGTAGTGTCCATGAAACCATCCATGAGTCCAATGTAATCAATGTGAACAGAATAAAATCTTATTGTTTTGTACATCTCCAAATACCATGGCTCCCCTTTTTACATATATCCACCTATATTTAGGCACAGCCCTATTGCTTAATGTTAAGGGCTGCTTTCATCTGATGAGTTTTGGTGATCTCCTTCCAGTTGAACAAATGTCACTGATTACGGTAAACAGATGATGAAAGCTTTTTGCATCTTTTGCGATCTTCAGCATCAAAATATTGTAATCACCACTTTTCCTAAGGCTCATTCTCCTGCTCAATATCTTAATGGCATGTGTTTTAATCCTAGCGTTTTCAGTTTGTGACAGAGTTCAGCTAACCACAGTATCCTCAATTCAACACCACCCACGGTTTCTATCCATTTTGTACTGTCAGAAGCACATCAAGCAGCCTCTGAGAGTAATCACATCAAAATCGATTTTCATGGCTGAGAGAAAAATAATGGAAATTTCTCTAATGTAGAAAATGTATGTGTTCCTTTTGGTTAACCAAAATAGACTATATATCAGCACTGTCAAAATTAAGTTTTCTTAATTCAGTGCTCTTCCCCATACTTGTGTACAAATTACAAGCCCTCACTACAGAATGTCTTTAACATGATATTCTGTTGGACTGCCTCAATGTGGTTCCCACAAAATTAACAGTCTACCCAAGTCATGGACTACAGATCATTCCCCATAGCAGATCTACAAGCAAATTAATTGAGGGGTTATGAAAAGGATCCCTGAACCTATACTGAAATGGCCAGCCAGGACTTTATACTAGCGTGGAGCCTCATGAGGTTACCAGCTGCTGCACAAAGCCAACAGCAGGGTATAGAGGCCACACGTGAAATCATGGGTCAGTTCTGTGTGTCTATTACCCCTCAAGAAATGTGAGATTCTATGCAATATTTTGCAAGCAAAGCTATACAAAATTTTCAAGAAGAATACTTAACAAGGATATTCTCTAAAGGAACAAGAGCCTCTTAAATATAATAATTATTTTTAAGTGTTTGACAGCATTGTTGGAGAATCATGTTCAAATGTTAGTTTGCTGTTCTGAATATGCTGCTCGTCTGTGACTGCTCTAATAGTTGTACAATATTATGTTCCAGAGTTACATTTGCTTACCTCCTTTAAATGGATTTGAAATGTTGAAGTGGATGTTCATGAGCTTATTTGTAGAGATTCAGGTAGGAGCCAGAAAGAGAGAAAAGGTTAAAATAGCTCATGTTATTTCCTGGGGTTATCTTAAAACTAGGTGCTAGAGAAGAAACTGGCAGCAGTAATAGACAGGCACATGTATTTGGGATGCAGAAAAGGCATTTTCTCTGGAAATACACGGGAATCTTCCTAAGGAAATTACAGATGGCCACAAATATTTATTAAAATTTGAAAATGGTTATGGTAGTAACCTACATTCTTAAAACAGGATTAGCTCGTTAATCTGAAAAGTGCTTTTTGTGGTGCATATAGAAAAAAACAGGAGTGGTAAGTTTTGATTTAGAAAAGCTTTCGTTGTTGCTTTGCAAAGGAGACATAGTCTAAATGAAACTATGATGTCATGAGTGAAAACTTGGGTTAGAGAACTTTATCCAGAAAGTAGCTCTTGGATGATGTTCTGCAACAGTCTATTCTGGATTTTGTCCATTGTCACTAACAATTCAGACAGTGGAACAGAAAATATGTTTACTAAATCTGCTGCTGGTGCAAATATGGGAGGGGTCACACAGATTTAGAGAAAGAACTAGAAATCAAAATGGTTTTCATGAATTGAAGAAATAGTCTGAAAAAATACATGGTGCTGTTTGTTAAGTAAGAAGCATTAATGACAAGTCAGAATGAGCAGCTGCATTATAGAAGAATCAGAGCAGCTGATCAGTTCAGAAACTGAGGGCATAGAGGGTTATAAGGGGAACATGGATAGCAATACCAAGCTGGTATGACAAAGGTTAATGTCACATTAGGACACGCAAACGAAAGTTTAAGGGATATGGAATGTTCTTCCTGCATGCCTCATCCTAGTTAGGCTTAGTTAAAATAACACATCCAGATTTGGGTGATGGGCTTCATCAAGAAGAGAGACTTGGAGAGATGTCCAAAGCAGAGCAATCAGAATGAGCAGAGCCCTAGGAAACACGATCTAACAGAAAAGATTGAAAGCCTGAGTTATTAAACTTAAGAAAAACTGTCAGGAGACCTGACAAGGCTGTTGCACAGTGGAATGGAACAATAAATTCTCCATGATATCTCACAGGCTAAGAAGAGATGATCGTAAATTACAACACTGAAGACTCAAGTTACAATTTAGGAATGATTTTCTAAATATAAGGCAGTGAGGAGATGACTGAGCTTCCACTGTCAGGGACCTTTAAGAACAGGCTGAGCAAGAATGGCACAGATTTAACAGATCTCACCCATAACTAAAGGGGTGGACCAGAGAAAGCTTTTCCCAGCTCTATTTTCCTATGAGCTGATGACTGCACTTAAGCGTCTGTGCACAAGTACTTGGACAGGTCTAACCAATTAACTTGGTCATGATGGTATGCAGCATCTCTTAGTGACAGAAACACCTGAAAAAAACATCAGGTGGTGTTGTCAGCTCCTGCAGTTTTACATTGGCTCAGCTCCTAAACTCACACAATAACAAGAAAACCTTTCTTCTCACAGAGAGGGGAAAAAAAGTAAATTTCTAGTCTTGTCTTTGTGAAGAAGAACTTGAAAACTTGTCTCCAAATAGCTTAAAAAATCAGATGACAAAGAAAAAGGGACAGTGTTTCTACACCATTAAATTCTCATGGTTTTGGGGGGGCCTGACTCACGGTTTTTCAAAGGAGTTGGCATTAATGGTAATGGGCTAATTTGAATAGACAAATTTAGAAATTGATATTCCTGAACTTCCTATTATAGAGAAGGCAATACTGCCTGAACAGCAGGTCTATTTCAGGAAATTAAAACCTCCCCATATCCTTTCAGATGACTTGATCGTTTCTACATTTCAGTCAATGTTACACAGGGGACATTGCACAATGCTTATCATGGTGGCAGAAAATTCACCTAGCAGACAATTGTGAAGGCACAGTGTGTCTGCTGGAAGATTCTCCAGCTGGGAACAGACATAATAGGGGCACAAGGAATTAATTTTTGGGCAATCTCTGTTTGGAAGTTGTTGCCTCATTAACAGTACTTCTTCCACAGGGTGGGTCTAGGTACAAATTGCATGCAGAAGAGCAGCTCTCTTCTGCACCAAACAGGCTCAGATATCTGCATTCTCAAAAGACACACAAGTTAAAACATATAAGTCTCAAATGTGAGACTTGTTTAAGTGAGTTTCTGTCTGCAGAAACACAGAGAGCTCGGGACAATGTTTTAAAAAATATAAATCGACCAACATTCAAGATCTTTTTCTTTTGAATAGTTGTGATCTTCATTGTAGATTTTACTTTCCTTCTTCCACCATATGTCCTTGCTGAATGTTTCTATTTCAACTTTCCTGGAAAATGGGCATTTTCTGTTATCCCTTCCCTCCTCACAGACAGAGAGAGGTGGGAAAACCAGTGCTGTGACAGATCCCTTTCACAGGATGAAAAGAAAAATAGTAGAAAAGATGTTTCTGATTAAGTAGTCAATCTCTTGCAGGACTTCCTTCATTAAGACCTGGAATAAATGTCATGCATGTTTTACAAAGCTCTGATTACATTATTATCATGATTGGGGCGTTTTAAAATGCTACTTAGGCTCCACTGGACTTGGTCAGCCTTTACATTATCAAAGCCCTTCTATGGGATCTCTTCTTTTCACTTTCACAAACTTCTATGAGGCTCAAAATGCCGGCACACCACAGAGATGTCTTGACTACTGCCAGCTTCTACCTCCTGAGACTTGATTTTTTTCCTGTGCCTTTATCTCTACAGTTAAAAGGTGTTCCTGTATCACATATCTTCCCCAGGCATTGCTAATCAACTTGTCCTTTGGCTTCTTCTCTGCTAACATGAAAAAATGAGTGCTGCAATTCTCTCTAAGTGAGCAGTATTTTTCGCACTCTGAAGCATTTTCTGTAGCTCTTTTTCTGAATTCTCACCCAATTTTTATCATCCTTCTGAAAACTCAAACTTCTCAGGAGACTCCAGCTGAGACAGCCATTCCATTTTGCTCCTCTTGCTCCAACTACCATCAATAAGGCCAGAAGCCACTGAAACTCCCCTGACAAGCAATAGCTGTCCTGCTGCTTCCACTGCAATTGCTTGTTTCTTGAACTTTTCAGTTCACCAAAGAAAAGCAAGAGGATCTCTGGAGCATTCAGAAATGCAAAGACAGGGCAAGAGAGATGTTCTTTCTTTGGTGGGGCAAAGAAGCTGTGTACACCCACACGATCTCTAAGCTTAGTGTCTTCTTAGAAACAGCAGTGATCTGAAACTCTGACAGAGAAGGTACAACAGTGGGAGTTCAGGCTCCACAACTGCAGGAAGTGGGGAATTCTTACTGGAAATCCTTGGAGCCCAGCATTTTGCTCCCAGAGCGGGATTTACCCCACTGAATGCAAATATGCCCTTAAGTTAAACGTAAAAATGAGGATTCTCATTGCAAATGTTAAGCACAGTTATAATGATTCGTACATAAAGACTAGAGACCACAGAGAAACATCTATTATTGTTGCTGCAAAACACAGTAGCAACTCATGAGAGTTTTACTTTTATTATTCATGTTGCTATTAGGAGTTGCATTATTACTAGATCCTAGCTGGCACAGATGGCTGCTGTGCTTTGAGGTCTGCTTTAGTCATGTTTTTAGCCTCTTTTTTCTGTAGATTTTATAGGGTTTGGGCTGATTTTAGCTTCCTTCATTTGCTTGATAATTGTTTTGGGTTTTGTTTTAGTTTTTTTCTTAATTAGCAGGAATATGTTCATGTTTATAGTGTGCTTTATTCACTCTTTTTGAACTTGTGGTAACCAGAATCAGCAATGCAATTATACCTTCTGTTGTTTGTGTGGGACTGGCTCAGGCCAGATGCTTTGATGGGGGCAGCAGTTTTCCTGGAAGGTCAGTATCAATTTGCTGGCACTGCTGGACTGGTATTTCTCACCTGTTGATAAATCTCCACCTTGTAAATCATCTTTCTCAGCATTGCTTCTGTTTACTGCTAGAGCGAGGGGGAACCTCTCACCCAAACGTTTCCATTCCTCTGTTAAAATCACTACCTGAGCACTGGCAAGGGTTTCTGCTTCCTGAGCTCCTCCATGCACACTTGTCACAGCCATCACCTCTGCTGCTGCTCTATTTTGCTTGCCTAACAGGTCATCTGCATGCAGTATCTTCTGGTTCCACTTGCCTTCCAGTTATTGCCTTAGGAATAATGAGAAACATCAGGAGAGGGTTACTTGCACTGCTATACATGGTCAGATCTTGTTGTGGCTATGACTGAGCAGAACCTACTGGTAAATGTTTATGGTCTGTTAGGCAGAAATTCAGGCTCAGGCATAAACAGCTGTGCCTGCACTGCAGTTTGCTTTGGCTACATCATCACAGCTCAGTGGTAAGAGATCTGGGTGCAAGTTCCAACTTTCCTCTTAAATGGAGAATGTGAACTAGGGAATGAAGTGTGTTGTGCTCCCATATGCCTTCTGCTCTGCAGGGTCAGTATGTGGCCTTCAAATTCAAGCACAGACTGACTTCTAGACTGAAATAAATTGTTTAGTCATCATCATGCAGCCTTTCCACACACTTACATGCCATACTGTAGTCTCCAATTATTTCCCATAGTCCTGTTCTTTGATTGCTAAATGTGTAAGGAGGATTCACAAAAAGCTTCAACTACTGCCCATGGCTGCACTACTACTTCTCCTGGTTCCTTTAAAGGTCACCACCCATTTCCAAAAGGTAAAGAAAGGGTTTAAAATACAAAGTTTGGGAGTCAATGTTTGATTTTTTGAAAAAGTGAGAGCTTTTCAGGAGTATGTGGTAAAAATTAGTTTTGAAAATCTGAGTGTCTCAACTCTCCAACTGCAGGAGGTAAGAAATTAATTACTAGTGTCATAGGATAGTTTTCAGTGTTATGACCAAAGGGAGAATATCTCACTTAGGATGCACTAGCTTACAGTAATTGGCTCCTAATCTTTTTCCATAGGATTTTAGTAACTCGTTTTTTAAAGTCCATGGCAGTGGTTTGCATGCTGTGGCAGGGGGCTGGGTCCCTTAGATTTTACCTGCTCTTCTCACTAGCCTGACTAGAGTCTATGAGCCAAAACTATAATCCCAGTTCCAGATGCCCCCATAATTTGGATCTGGATAAGAATTTAGCAGATTGGGCCATCTCTAATTACATCGGACAAATTATTGGATAATTTCTTCTGCTTTATCTTTGCAATTCACTGGAGCAGTTAATTTCTCCAAAAGCAGGCACATCCTTTCTCATTAGAAATCCATTTTTGGCCCTCTTCATGTGAGTTTCTTATATTAAAAATAAACACATGCCCACACACACACACAGAGTTTTGCTTTTATTGTATTAATTCTACCTAAGAGAATATGAGATGCTTAACAGAAATTTGGCTTTAGCCACGAGGTAATCTGCTACTTCATGGAAGCAAAGGAATTACATTAGTCCATATGTTTCCATAGGACAGAGCTGGTGGGCAACAAGGAAGAGATGGAAGAGTAAAGGATGATGGCAACTGATTTGAGTATTCATTTTGTGGTGTCATGGAACACAAACTTCTGGCTTCTGTTTTTGAAGTTTCTGTTTCTCTCTCCCCTATGATGGAAGCGAGGTATTCATCGGTTGCTAACTCTGATATTTATATTACCTTTTCTTTCCTTTTTGGATATTTTTGTTCCCTACAGGTGTACCCCAAGTCACTATTTTGAAGACTTTAGCTGAAGCATATTTCAGTGATCCCTAAGGGTACAAAGAGATGCTTAAGATACAGACAGGTTACAGTCTGGTACAGACTAAACAGAAACAGGAGCAGGATGTTTGGGCTAGGTGGAAGTGCCAGGCTGTGGTTCTATGGTCACCCAGAGACATGGTCAGACATAAAGCTCTGGATTCTTGCTTCTCTTCAGTGGTCTCTTGGTCTCTTTCCTCCCATCCATAAAAAAAAAAAAAAAAANAAAAAGAAGTCATGTTTTCACAAAATATCCCAGAAAAAGAAACCTTAAATACCATTCTTCTTTGCTTTATATTGCTTGAGCATTGCATTTTTAATTTTGAAATGGGGAACCCCAGGGGTTTAGTCTGAGACTTCCAGGAGAGTAATAATGGCACCTATACATTTTGAAGCTGTTGATTGTGATTTTCTAGTTTCAAGTGTTAAATCAGCATTATTACTTAGGAAGTTCTGGCCTCTTGACTGAGCTGCAGAAATGTATGCCTCTCAATTGCATAATATTTTGGAAATGCATGCTTCATTGAAGTGTCATTGATTTTCAACTAAAGTGAAAATGCCCTCATTTAATGCTTTCTTAAGAGAATTACAAAGGAGGCTAGAGAGGGTTTGGACAAAGTCATTATTAATTGCACATCACAAAATTTGGATTTATATATTTTTAATGCAGAAATTCTTCACAGCTCCTAAATCAAAATGCTGTTCTAAAATTATGTGTAATTTTATAAATGGAAAGACGCTATTTTGTTCAAGACTTTCAAATTCCTTTGCTTTGTTCAACAAACCCCTATACTTGCTGTGAGGGGATTGCTGATTGCTTTGTCAGCAAGACCAATGATATTCAATCTTTGATTTCTGATTCATTTGCTTCTTCCTTCCCTTTGATGAAGAGAATAAACGTCTAGCTTTTCCTCTCCTTTCAAAAAAATTTCTCTCGCCTCTCATTTCCTTCGTAGTGAGAGCATTTTATGTGAAGCATTCTGCCTGCCTTTTGGACTATCTCCTCCTCTTCTGAGCTCAGAGCTGGGTAAGTACTTTACAGTCTTTCATTAGAGAAAACAATTTTGTTCCTGTTTCTGCCATTGGCTCTGATGTTAGGGTGTCAGCTTCACCTCTGACCACGATGCTCCCTGGCTTCCCTCTGGCTGTTTCCTCAAGGTTTTGCCTTGGGATTTCTGTCTGAGGTGTCCAGGTCTAGCCCTGTTCTGGTAGACAATGGATAAGAACTTCTGAAACAGGTTGAATGTGAAGGAGACTGAGGTTCTGGAGGGAATCTTGGAGCAGGGCCGAGCAGTTGCTGTAAATTAGGCCTGTTGACCTTGGTGTTGGTTATAAGTTTCTGCTAGTCCCAAAGGGCAAGGCCACAGCTTAGTTACGAGCACAGAGGTCCACCTTAATTGTAAAAAAAACACTGTGAAAGTGGTGACAGTACCCTCAAGAGGGGTATCTGGTGAGCAAAAGCAGCAGCAGCAATCCATTGTCAGGTGTGGCAGCAACTTGACAAAAGCCAACCAAAATCAGGCTGTTTTTTACCTGCTCCAGTGTCTTTAAGCAGGCAGAGAGCCTGGAGATGCCCCAGCTTGGCCCTGGGAAGTCCCACCATGTGGTCCCAGCCTCTACACTGCCCTCCATGGCTTTTCCCCCAGAGGAAGATGGTCAAAGGGCTGGAGAACCCGGCCCATGAGAAAACACGGAAGGAGTCGGGTCCTTTCCCACTGTAAAAGAGAGGGATCATCACAATATTGATGCAGTTCAAGGCCAGCTAAAAGGAGATCAGAAGCTCTCTTTTCACAAGGAACAAATGGAGAAGACAAGAAGCAATGGGTACAAATTGCACCAGGAGAGGTTTAATCTTGGCATAAGAAAGGAATTTTTTATGGTAAGAACAGTCATTCACTGGAGTAGCCTCCCCAGAGTCCTTGAAGGCTTCAAGATATAATTGGACTGGCTGTTAGACAAAATCATCTAGGCTGCCTTTCCCACAGAAGGATGCTCTTTTGAGCTCCTTTCCAACTTTGGCTTTTCTATGGTTCTCTGTCAGGAAAAAGAGAGGTCACCCAAGTGAGGGTGATGAAGTACTGGCCCAGGTTGCCCAGAGAAGCTGTAGCATACTCCTCTGGATTCCTGGTAGAGTCCAAGACCAGGTTCAAGGGGTCTTATAGCAATCTTGTCAAATGGGACGTGTCCCTGTCCATGGCAGAGGGGTGGAACAAGATGATCTTTAAGGTCCCTTTGCACCAAACTATTCTATGAGTCTATGAATCTATGATAAGTGATTGATTACCTTTATCTGTCATTGAAGTGTTTTGGTGTTTGAGTCCATGTAGTCTCCACTGTCGTTTGGTCTTAACTCTGACCCAGGCTCCTGAAGCTATATCTTATTAACATTTGAGAAAGTCCCAGATACACCATCAAACCCAGTGCCAAACAAACAAGTAAAAAGGCAGTTCTTGTCTTCCTGGGTATGATTTAAATCGAAACAAGGTGGATACCGAGTGGGAGAAGTGCACTACCAACATCTCTGCTTAAAGGTGGAGAAGGGGGGCTCTGTCAAATCACAGAATCATTTAGGTTGGAAAAGACCTCTGAGATGGTCAAATCTAACCTTTGACTGATCACCACCTTGCAAACCAGACCATGGCTCTAAGTGTCAAGTCCAGTTGTTTTTCTGAACACCTCCAGGGATGGTGACTTCACCACCTCCCTGGACAATCCATTCCAATGCTTAACAACCCTTTCCATGAAGAAATTCCTTCTGATGTCCAAGTTGAACTTCCCCTGGTGTAGCATGAAGCTATGCCCTCTCATCCTGTCACTAATTGCCTCAGAGAAGAGGCCAACCCCACCTGGCTACAACCTCCTTTCAGAGAGTTGTAGAGAGTGATAAGGTCCCCTCCGAGCTTCCTTTTCTCCAGGGTACACAACCCCAGCTCCTTCAGTCTCTTCTCATATGACTTAGTTATTAGAACCTTCACCAGCTTCATTGCTCTTTTCTGGACATGCTCCAGCACCTCAGTGTCTTTCTTGAAATGAAGGGCCCAAAACTGAACACAGGACTTGAGGTGCAGCCTTGCCGGTGCTGAGAACAGAGGGCACAGAGCAAACTTATCAAGGATTGGGCAGCATGTCTGAGAAAACAAGAGTTAAAGCACAACGATGGCATTACAACCATCTTATAATGTCAGAATGTTAAAATTTGCCATATTTGGCTAAAATGTTAAAAGCAGAGTTCCTATGATCTGTAAAAGAGTTACACTATGTTGTAGCTAATATGAATTATCAAATACTAATGGTTTAGCTAATAATAAGATCTTTGACCTGTGAAGTCTTAACCACTACGCATTTTTGCCTTGAAAATGCATGGGTGTTTCCTCTGAAACACTGAGTACAGCTGTGTTCTACCCACCTCAGTAGCTACTGATCTCAACAGAAACAAAAATATGTGTCATTTCAGAGACACCTTCCCAGATTTGGGTTTGCACCATCTCTGGAAAATGAAGAGATGTGAAGACCTCCTTTTTGTCATGCACCTCACTGGACAACACAAATAACAAGCTTTAGGCACAATTCTTGCACCAGGATTCATTACCTGTGCTAGTAGAAAACCTGCTGGTTTTATTCAGTCTGTAGAAATGTAAAGGAATATGTACTCAGAAGTCTGCAGGTGAGGCCAAGATCAAGGGTGTATCATAACTGTGGTATGTTTTATAAAAATCTCTGCAGTGTGAGGAAGAAAAATATAAATATTGATTGCAAGGTTTGATCAGTTGAGCTTTTCAGAGGAAATTTCAATCTGATTTGTCATGATATTGATTTTTTTTCCTTGCTTTTTGAGTAATTATTTTCAGTTATTCTTAGCTGATTGCCTCACTTTGAACTACTATCAGATATCAGATTTAGGGGGTTTTATTTAAATGTGAGAAAATGTTCAATTTAAGAAGGATTATAAAATGAGATCTGAAAGAGAAACCTCGTATGTGTCCTTCCAGGAAAAAGAGAAAACAAAAGCATTTTCTACTTCCCAATATAGCAAGTAAGGCTATTCAAAAGTGTGAGAAAAGTTGAACATGTTTTATTATGTTCAAAGGTGCAAGATAGCATATCAAGTCTGTAATTCATTACACGCTTTAAGTGCTATTTACCTAGATATCATTTCCAAATACAGCCAGTACATTTGTAAATATGTAATGACATATCTTTATTGCAATAGGTATTCTGCATGATTCAGCAGGATATTGGGTAGCATATTCAAAGTTTGCAGCTATATCAGTAACGGTTGGTAAATCTGGACAGATGACATACTGCTCCTTAATATCTTCATATCCCGTCCCTATTTTTTTTTTTCTTTCTTAAAAAAGAGTGCATAAATCAGCTTAAATGCCTCCTTGATATTGCCCCCTTAAAAAGGACTTGTTCTGGAATCTGTATCTATTTCCTCTTGTGCCTTAGCACACCTATAAGAAGAGTCTGGCTCCATTTTCTCTACAAGATATCTAAGGCCAACAGTAAGGTCTCCCCTTGTCTTTGCTTCTTAAGGCTGAACAGCCAGAGTTCCCAGAGTTTGTATCAAAACCCTCAGCTCCCTGAATAATTTGACTTTAGAACTTCTCAGGGTTATGAGGACATAATATGATAAAGTTATTTTTCATTATGACATAACTGGGATTTCTTAAATGATGCTAGAGAAACTGATAAACATGACTGTGTTAAGAGAATTGGAAAAAAAATCTTATATTATGCTCCTCTGATTAATTACAGAACTGAGAAAAATAGCAGTTTAAAAAAGATTTAAGGTATTTGCTTGCACAAGCATTACTCAGAGCCAGCTTTATTTTTTAAGTATGCAATTTTTCTGTCAGTCTATAATGTGGTACTGTGACTGGATAATATATCTTGAGACTTTACAGACTCCTGGCATGACATACTCTTTGAGACAGTAGATCTTAATAGATCCTTCTGCATTAATCCTGACTAATGAGCAGATGAATAGTTAATTAAAAATGCTTAACACAGACTTTGGCACAGTAGACCATTGCAGCTTCACTGTGTTTCTTGCTTTGTCATAGATGAACACAACTCAACTTTCATTTTTTCCATTAGCTCACTATGGTTGAAAAAGTTCCATTACAGTTTACCAGATCACTGATCTATGAACTAAAGAGTATTTAAATATTTCCAGATTTGATTTACTATGGTATATGATCTCCTGTGCCTTCACTGAAACCGTATAGTAAAAGAGCCATTATGTGATATCTTCAGTCACTGATCTAACAGATCATTAAGAAGTTTTTCCTTCTGTATGCATTAGGCTTTAAAGGCTTGATTTTTTTTCTAGTGTTCTGATGGTGCTCTGCATGATGGGAAGCACTTTGACTTGGGTGGTTCTTCAAGTGCAATATGTACAGCATGAAACCATATTCAGCAGCCCATATCAAGTTAAAATAGGGTCTTCTCTGTCTAAACAGAATCTTGTTTTTATCTCCTGAATTATACATTCACCAGCTTCTGATGACACTGTACATTTAAAAAGTTCTGGCAGGTGTAAAAGTATGCTAAATGACAAGAGTTTTGAGTCATACCAGAGAGGAATGTAGCCATCCACTCCTTACTGAACTCTCGATAAACTTCACCTGTGGGGCAAACTTCTGCTAATGACCCATAGAAAAACAGGAAAGAACTCTAAATAACGAGGGTAATGTGACTGGTCTCAGACATCTACAGAATTTGGATTCAATCACATCAAGATCTCAGTCACTGTAAGACTACTTTTTACAACGTATTATTTAAGACATTTGGTCTTCAGTAGCAGAGGAATGGTCAAGTCTTTACAGAGGAATAGATGAGACTGTTTTCCTTTAGAGAAATCAACTGTGTTTAGGGAATAATTATTGCTCTGATCAGCAATGATTCCATCTTGTTTCGTTTATTCATTTTAGCCAAAAGCACATTGTCCTTTCCCCAGCTATGCAATTTTGGGCTACATCTTTAAAAGACAATATATTTTACAAGAGGGTTTTCTTTAACTTTTCAAATTTCTGTGCATGAATTCTGCACACAAAAAATATATTTAAGCAAGCATTACTATTATTTTTGAACTTTCAATATTGTATAACAAAAAATGCATCAAGCCAATATCCTTGGTCAAGCCAGTCAATTGGGATAAGATCATTTGCCATGAAAATGCAAAGTGCCATTTGCCAAAAGTAAGGACCAATTTCAGTGTTCATGGTTTTGAACAAAAATTCAACCAAACATTTTTCCTTTCAAAATTTTATATGGCTAGAAACTAATACCAGGTGCTCACAGGAAACTGCAGGAAATCACAAAGAGGATGAGGAAAAACATATGCATACTGGGCAATTCTTTCTAAAACACGTTGCTTAAATCAAATATGTAGATTAAGGGCCAAAATTTACTTCCCTTTTGGTTTAAAAATGTGTTCTATCTAGTATAACAGGATTTTGTGGAATATCTTACTATAGTTCAGATGCTTCTCAGTGGAATCACATGCACAGGTTAGATTAGGTGAGAGTTTCTTGAGAGATATTTGCTCAGCTGTAAAAACATTCTAGACAGAATTACCAAACTGGTAGAAATTCCAAAGAAATTAGTCATGGTAATTAACTTCCTTCAGGACTCTCAAGTGTCAGAACCTAAACGTTACTCCTTCATAGATTTACCTTAGGTATAATATTCTACCTACAGTTGATAGAAAAAAATGCTATTTTAGTAAATCAGAACATTTATAAATATGATAAAGTTGATGCTCAAGAGAGCTGAACACCCACTAGGACTGATTGTTGTACTACTTTGATGTCCAAGTTTAAGGCTGCCTATACAACTACATTCCACTTCATTTTGAAACTCATTACAAAAAAAACAGTGTCTTACCAGCGAGAGGTATTATTTTCCTTCCAGTAATAAAAAAAAATTATATTGGAAAACTACAGAGACACTGACCAAAGAGCAATAAAGAAAGATCAGGAGAACTTCTGAAACATTAATGATGTCCTTCTGCCAAAGCTTGTAAAAATGTGCTAAAACTTTGAGTATTCATGAACATGGCAGCTTGAGATTTACCTCATCTCATCAACTCCCTGGGCTAAGTTTTCACTTACCCAATATTTTTCCCAGACGGGATCTCGGTAGGATTATGAGAGATAAGAGGGAAAGACATGCATTCCTTAGCCAAGAGATAATTAAACAGAGTCATCAAGGCCAGACCTCTGACTGGGCTGTGAAATCTACTGCCAGATGTTGCAGATACATCTGTCTAAGTACTAACAGGATCCCTTTTATCACAATATCTAGGCATTTCACAAATATTAATGGATTTTCTCTCTGGGAAAGGACTGTTTTTCCATACTAACATAGTACAGGACAGAGCTGAGCAAACAACAGTCACAAAGTGGGTAGTTTTTGCATTTTGCAATTTGCTTTCTAACTTTTTCTAATTTTTTTTTGTACATAAGGCAAAAAAAACACCTCAAACTCTATGAAGCTTGAAAATCTATAGACATCTAGTTGCTTCCACATAGCAGACTCTTTTCTCCATTATTCCCAACTATTAAACAATAGAACATTGGCAAATGGTGAACCTTTTATTGATCATTAACGTAAACGTATTTTTAGATCTAGATGTCTTACATAGTGTAGTGCTAGGTAGCTGTGGCTTAAAGACTGAAAAACTGAAAGAGAAAAATAAGAATATCAAGGATCTTCTACACACACACATATGGACGTACATACATACATATTTATGAGTATAAACCAAAAAATATTAACTATAATTAAATTATGTATTAAAAACTAAATACATATGCAAGTTTATGTTTTTATATAATTTAAAATGTGGCTGTATGTACTTAAGATTACACACATAGGTACCTTATATTCCTTCTATTTCATAACATATGGGAGTTGTCTCACGTATTTTGAATAGCTTGGGTTGTACATGCTGAACTTCCTGCACTAAACTGAATAGGATGTGTGAGAGAGTGAAACTTCTGCTTCTTGCATTACTTCACCTTTTATATATTTCTGTGGATTATCATCTGCGCTGTGCACAGGGACAGAGATAATGGGAAAGGAAAGGTGGGGAAATAGCATGGTATCTTATACATTGTGTCAGAAAATTGCATTCTTCTCTTCAAAGATCCAAACAGGCTTTCCTTAGACGTCCCACACCAGTGGAGAAGAACTTGTATGCACATATGAGAGCAAAAATTGGACACTTCCGTCAGGTTTGGCATTAAATAACCTCTAACTGAAATACCACCTGTAAGAGATCACTAAATATAAACAGCTAGAAGCTGAAACAAAATGCAAAATCATTTGTTTAAAAGTCTGCAACACTGCATTTCAGTAAATTAATACATCATAATTAGGGATTTTCACTGAGATTGTACCAAGCAATGTGCTAGTAAGTGGGCTGTGAGGTTCATTCTTGTCGACAGTGAAAGATGTCCAGGTTGCACTAGTTGCTACTGTGAATAAAAAGTGTGTGTTTTCTGTCACCTTCTGGTGTCCAAAAAAGAGACAAATTTTCATGCATTTACAGAGTAAAATGGACTTGATCAGACTCTGCCTCAGACATGCCAACCTCCTCCAACAGCTACAAAGAGAACCCAGATGGTCATGTAGACAGGGCACCAGTTATCCTTAAAACCTAAAGAGGAGGGGTAGGGAAACTTCCCTAATTCAGTCACATCTGAATTAAAAGCCCTCTGGGGAGAAGTCAGAGCAACCTTCTGCTCTCCTTGGGAGCAGGGGGAGTCTCTGAGTGCTGGGGTCTCCCCTGGTGTGCTGAGGTCAGCTGTGCCATGGGTGGGCTGGCTCAGGGTGTCTCCCCACCGGTGTCAGTCTCCGCCAGGTCTCCCCTCTGCACTGGGCAGGGAAGGTCAGCTCACAGTGGATGAAGACTAGACTGAAGTACACTAATCCATTATGTGTTTCCCTAAGTATTGCTTGCCAGGTTCAATGATAGCATCACATATATCACATACAGGCAACTGCTACTGAGTGAGCTGGCATTTCTGCTGCTAGCTGAAGGTGGAAGTTCACATGTTAATTAATGATGCAGCCCTTGCTACGCAAATACTTTGGTTTCATAAAATTCTTACGGCTGCATAAAGAGTTAGGATGAATTTTTAAAGAAGATTCTAGATAAATTACAATTTGTTATTAATAATTTGTCAGGTGTACACTGTATACAACTGTACACATAGTTATTATATTCCAGATGAGCTCTGGATTTTGCCACTCTGTTCTTGCTGATAAAGTAATCTGTTTGCTTTTTTTTATCTTGTAGTAAGTGTTTGGCTAGACCTTTTTGGAACTTAAGAGATTGTTGAAAACAAGGGGTTTCTTTTCACATATGAGCACAAGTTTTACCTGACATGATATTTTTAACTGCATTTTTAAAAAATTCTCTTTAGAATATGTATTAGTTTCTGGCCTCTAAATACATTTGCAATTGCTAAGCATTTCCCTAAAAACTGGGAAAAAAACCCCTGTTTTGGGTCCATTTAGCTGTCAGTAAACTCTGAGATTCTGAGACCAAAATAATAATGATAGACTTGTGATATCGATACATTTGAAAAATATACATACTTTGGACCTTGTAGCTTTTTAAAATATGCTTCCCAAGATCAGTTAAATGTTTCCTGTGATGATGTATAATACAATTGATGCTATAAAGTACTTTACCAGGTCCTTTGGGCACTGCAAGGACTTTTAGCACCAGTATTTTCTGACTATGTGCTGCCTCTGTGCTCTCTACTCTTTTCAAATCAGAGGAGGGAAAACAGCCCATGAAGAGCTGCATGTGCTGGGAATTACATAAAAACCATGTTCATTGTACTCTTGGAAGCAGAGGTAGAATCTTGTTTAGTGTGTGCAGACTTAGTTGCCGATTATTTATTTAAAATATGTAATTTGTGCCAGAGAGGTTAAAGGCCTTGGCTACATTCCCCAGCAAAGCAAACACATAAAACAAAGTGAGTGTGGTTTGAAGTATATTCAGTGCTTTGGATAGAAATATGCCCTAGTTTAGTCCTGATCTTTGATTCCCAAGGCTGTCCAATTCCAAGAGGAGCAGAAAATTGCCCACATATCAGGATGTTAACTGTTCTTTAGTAATTTATCCTATTTAGTTATGTATCTTTCAAGTTATTTATTGATGAAAAAATTCATAAATTCCTCATGAATTAAAATGTTTTAGGATCTTTGTTAGATCTAACCCTCCACTGTGATCCAATGGCTTTGACCTGTTAGAAGCCAAATCACATCAATTTGCCGGAGCAATGCACTTGAGGATTTGGATTGCTGTAAATAGGTGTATACACAGATATAGTGCACCAAACTGAACAGTATATATTAGTTTCAAAAAAAAATGCATATTAAACAGATCTGCTACTCACCGAATATGTTCTATTCTCCTTTTTAAATTGCTTCATCTTTGCAGATAGAAGATGCATTAATTTCAGCTCAGACTGGTCATCAATAAGAAGTCATTATTCTTATGAAGTTTCTTTTATCTGTGTATCCCAGAGTTTATGACAGATATTATACAATCAATTCCTCCTATGCCTCACTGACAAAGGTGTGTAAGGCTCCACTGGTAAAGCTGGAAAACAAAGCACCCCTTAGGACTACAAATACTATCCTGACTTGAATTTTCTCAGTTTGAAAATCCTTGAAAATCAGGCCACATTGTTTTCAAGCAGGATATGAAAAATGCAGGTAAAGGAAATTTACAGCTTGGCTGCATTCATCTGCTGTACTGCCAGATTTAAAATCAAGCAGGCACATGCTTACATGTAAAAAAGTGTTCATAACCCATTGACTTCAATGGGGCACAAACACGTAAACACATTTAACAAGTAAAAGTACGTTAGAACTACAGATTATGTTGGAAAAGACCTCTAAGATCATGGAATCTAACCACTAACCCAGCACTTCCTTGCCCACAACTAAACCATGTCCATAAGTGCCACATCTAAACATCTTTTAAATACCTTCAGAAATTGTGATTTAACCAATTCCTGACTGCACAGATACCTGGTGTACTCACTGGGTACTTTCTACATCAATTCACACATTACTGCCACATGAATAAAGTTATAACACTGCTTCTTTACAGAAATATGAGTGTCCCTTCTTTTCTAGTTTTAGAGAGGAATTGAAAGGGATCAAAAAACAATGGCCAGAAGACTCATTACAGAAGTTTTTTTCATTCATAACTTAAGTGGCCCAGAAGTCTGAATGCAAACATTCAGAACAAAGTGGTCAAGGTTTCAAGGCTAACTACATTAGTCCTTGGTGAATGGCAAGCATAAATTCTCATCATTTCTAGATGACAAACAAGAGAAATTAGGGTGATCCATCTCTTACTTTAAGCAAGCATTCCTCACCATCATAATTGATGTCCTGTGGTTATTATCTCACTTATTTTAAGAGATAGCCCTTAATTAATTTAATTTTGCAGATGTTGCTTACTTTCACTACAATAATTCATTCTCAAAAAAGCTATGGATTTTTGACAGTATAAATTATAAATCTAAAAATGACAATTCCTACTCCTAGCTGTCCTGAAGAATTAAACAAGCAAAATACAAAGTCCTGCCCTGAGCTCACAATTCCTGCAATTGCTTCCCCATTTAAGCAGAGGTCTGTTTGCAGGGGAGCACGCTGGAAAGTCACAGCCACCTCCCACCTGTTCATTCATTAGGTCACAGGCTTATATGTCTCATGGTTTTGGACTGTGGGCCCTCCTTGAGGAGCCTTAGCTACAGTGTGACCATGATTTGTTCTGAGGAACTAAGGCATTTGTGAGAGAGGCAGGGCTTTACAAGTGAGTTCATATAGCAGCAGTTATGCAGTACATTTAAACCAGAAGACACTAAAAGATGTGTTTGCAGAAATTGTATAGATATGCTATCAGCTGCTACAGAAGTAGAAGAAGACAGTTTTGAGACACATTTCCAGAACTACAGCTAGCATCCTATACATTAAACTATTTGTTATCTAAAGATTATTTTGTCCCATGAATTTATCACAGGCTGAACACTGACTATAAATGTATTTAGTGTCTACTGGTCTGCTCCATATACATACAGAGCAGTCAGTGAGCATGTTCTTAAGCAGCATTTAAACATTATTTATCTGTTTTTAATTGACTGAATTATAGCCCAGTACATGGCTTTCAGCCATGACAGCGAACATTCCTTCAACAAATCAAGATACAAACTGCTAGCTGTCTCATAAAGATAGGGCTACCTGCTTCTTTATCCATTTCATGCCTCTGAAGACATTATTAGAAAAACATTATTCCTCCCTTTTTGTAGATGTGCACAGCAGAAGTCAAACTAGACCTAGGCTATCTTTTCCATTCCGAAACCAGCAAAACCTCTTACAGGCTGGTATCACAAAACCTTCAACATCTTTATAAAACAGAGCAAAAAGACTGTCTTTTAAATATGCCTTTATACATCAGTCAATTCATGTCTTTGTTTTTAACTAAATCACACCTAGCTTTTGCCTCTCATCTTATTTGTTTACTTCATTTCTGTATTAGCATCGTTAAAATGATTCATTATTTTAATAGCCTGACCTTGCAGTGTCTTAACACATATAACAGATAACCTTATTTTTATAGTGTAATTAATAGAAAGTAAATTTGCCCTTTCTGGGTAAAAATCTACATGTACAGTCTTACCCACAATTCATTCACTTCTGCCATGCAGCAAAAGTTCTAATTAACCAGGCCTCTCAGGGGCCTGGTTAACTTCTACTTGCACAGCTATATTGCTGAAAACTGTAATATGGTCAACAACTCCCTAAAAAGAAGAGGCTTTGCACTTTCTGGAATGAGAGAAGAAATGGTTTTGCATGGATCAGTAAAGATAGCAATAATTGCCATAAGGCTTACTGCAATTTATGCAGAAGAAGTCTCTCAATTGCTCATAGTGGACTGTCAGATGTGAGACAGCATGCAAATGGAGCAGATCATAAAAATAATTTCTAGCCTGGATTCTTAGAACAAAACTCTTGAAATCTTCCTTTATTGCTAAGAAAAGTAGGAATAGAGAAAACAATGTGATTGCTGGAAACACAACAGAAGTGCATATTTTATTATTCATACTTTTTTACAGAGCTGCAACAAGCTAAATAATACAGTTTTCCAAGATTTATGCACAGCTATATCTTGGTAGAAAAAAAGGTTCATAAATTGCCAGCACTGTATTAGTCTTCTTTCAGTTTAGAAACAATTAAAATCTTTGTTGAAAGGTTATATATTTTCCTGTGGCCACTGGTGCCTTAAGACTTGAAAATACAGAAAAGTTTCTGATAGTCGTTGGATACTATATTAGTTAAGTATCTTAATGCCTTATTAGGCATTGGCTGTTTGATTAATTTCAAGACAGCAACGAAAATACATTAGGAATATTTGGAAAAGTAAAAATTATACTGAAAAACCAGAGTCTTAACTTTGGCAATTATAGTAGGTGCCATCATACAATTTTTGCAAAGCAGGGAATACTTGCTGACACCTAATTGTACAGCTCTTTTACTGGGCACCTCAGCAAGGTATGGTGCATATGATATTGAATATAGCATTTCAAACACTCTCAGTCATTTTGTGCCACCTTCCCAATGGTATTCAGTTTTCCAAGACATAGCTCACTCAGAAAATTTTGAACACGTAGAAATACTCAGGCATGTCCTCAGCACTTGAAAGGATCTGAAAGTATTTTTTAACTACCAGTATTTGTCTATATGCATTAGATGTAGGACTCATCTCACCTCAGTTTAATGGTATGAAATAATACAATTTCTAATCTAAACTAGTTGCCTAATGTAAACATCTTAGAGAAACATCATCTTTCATCTGTCGGAGAACAGTTCATCCCTCATCCTTAGAGAGCGCCTAACATGGGCTTGCAGTGGAAAGAAAAATGTGAGGGAATAAAGATTGTGTTAGTGTAAAGTTCTAACACTTCCGGGCATTGATAGTTTTACAGTATCTCTGAACCTTTTCCTCAGCCATTTTGTAGGCTTCTCAGAATCTTACTTCACTCAAAGCAAGAGCCTATTTTCTTTGTGAATGCAGTACAGGCTGCATTGACAAGTCTCTGATCTTAGCATTTTGCTTAGGGACTTGGTATGTCCAAAACAGAAAGACAGACACCTCTGGATGGACTGACTGCAGGGATTCTAGACATCTCTCATGAGTACCTCACTGAGATATCTATACATGATGATAAAAAGCTGGTGTCCTCCACTCCCCAGGTTCTTACAAAGATCTGCTATTGAGGGTGAATGAGAAGGCACTGACAGTAAAAAAAGGAGAGCTCCAAACTGTACACCTGCCAGTGACCTATCTTTTTTTTTTTAACCTACATTACTGAGTGACAGTAGACATCCCTCTTTCTTTTTCTTTCAGGAAAATACATTTCTGCTTCACCTGTTTCTCATCTTGTTTTACTTTGCTTATCTTTGGGAATTATGCCTTGGAGGGATTTTCTGTGCTATTGAGTTCTTGACTGCTGAAGATCAGCAGCTTTAACATTTGCCTGTCAATGGCAGTTTTTGTAATCTCATGTTCCATACTCGGAGTGCTGGACGTTACAGCCTTGACATTTGGCCTAAGACTGAGGACTTGCTATTAGTATTTCCCCAGGAAACTGACACTTGATGGACAGGTTACATAATCCATGCTTGGATACATTTCTTAGTGAATTGATCTCCATTTCAAATTGACATGGGCAAAGACACAAATGTAGTACATCACCATCCATTCCCCACCCATCGTGTATTTTAATAAAATGCAACATGCATCACAGCATAGGCTATGAAGCATATAAATCTGCAACATGCAGTTTGAAACTTGCTTACAAAATACCATGAATGCCTTCCACATTTCCCTTGTGTTTGTTTACTTATGCAGGAAGTCTAGAAAAATATTTTGATGTATTGCATGCCATAATTTTTAACATTACTCAAAATGTTCCAAAAGACTTTTAGTGAAAGTTAACCCACATCAATCACGACCTTGACATGAAAAATTACTGCCAACCTTTAAATAAAAGAAGAAGGAACAAGCACTCTAATACTCCTGGCTGATGCTGAATTGTTGAAAACATTTAAAGTGTTATGCACATATTCTGTCTACAGTGGAACAATATAAAAGGAAGCCAATCATTTATTACCTTGGCAAACATAATTAAAGATGTTTTATCTTCTCAACTTATATGATCCCAGAATGTGCACTTTATATAGTGAGAATTATATTTAGTAACTATTGTATTAGTAACTATAGTAACTCTTTCTACTTTAGATTAACATAGATTCCAATGAATTCCCTGGGAGCTTTTCAAAGTTAGTAAAAATGTGCATTCAGGCCATGACTTTGTCTCATACGTTGCACCTTCCCTATTGTATTTCCCCAGCTGAAGTTATCCAAACAAAAGGTGATACTAGACTAAGCAGGTTGACCTGATTTTCTAGTATTCCTCTTATGAAGGAAAAACAAGGAATACATGCCAAGATCTGGTTGTCTCACTGGATCTGAATACAGAGATCTTTTTATTCACAGAAAGCACAAACAGCACGGTCTCCAGCTCTATGCCAAAAATTCAATAATGTGCCTACCAAGGTGGCATATGTCCTGTAGTTCCTCCAAGAAAAGTAAGCTTTATCAGAAGACTGAGGCTTACGTCATCTTGTCAAATTCCCCATATCTCTGGAGAGTTTTGGTCAATCTGATATCTTTGGACACAGAATTAAATATGATTCAAATGGGGAAATGCTTCTTTTCTCTGTTATTATGGAAAACTTCAGCCTTGAAATATTTTAGCTGTACATTCCTCTAGACTGTATGCTTTATAAAACCTTGTTATTACAAATCCAGCTTATTTCAAAGCCTTGATCCGCAAAGCCTCTTTATATACAGATTCTGATGGTTTTTTGCAACACATCTAAATCATATCACCTAATTTATTCCAAGTTCTGACTGTGGTTTTCAGTCTCTTGCAGCATTTCAACAAGTTGTGCAAACTATGAAATTTTATGAAAATATGGCATTTACCTGAGGATATGAAAACTGCTCTTCTGCTTCATCTGACTTGTTATTCTACTCTTGCAGTGGTCAGATTCACCTATAAATGTTCTATCACACTTTTAAATCATGCAGTTCTGTATCTCTTAGGGAAATAGATGAAGGCAATTTCCTTCTGCTCACAGTGGTAGCTTTACAGGCTTAACTTGAACTCTTACTGTCAATGAACTAAAGGCATTTTAACTGAGCTAGTAAAAAAATACCTAACTGGAAATTCCCAGGATTTTTGAAATAGCTACCCCACAGCAGGAATCAACTGTATTGCTAATTTGAGAAAATCAGTTTCCAGAAAATATGAACAATGGTCACAAATAAGAAAATAAATGTAACCAAAAGCAGATGCAATTAATCAAGGAGTTCTTTTCTGTGATGTCTTGTTACTGCCTGAAACATAAATGCAAATTTAGTATATGTCAGCTGTATTAATGAAAAGCAGAAGACTGAGTTTGAAACTATGAAACTTCAATACAACTAGTAAACTGAAAATGTTAAAGGAAAAACCTTACGAAGGAGAAGATGAGATTTATGTAAACTTGTTTCTCTTTGTCATATTTCTTACCAGCAGTTGTTGGTTCAACCAGATAACAGCTGCTTCCCAGCATCTTAACCAACTGGTCAGCCTTACAGCTTTATTTTTCAAAGGGAAAGACTGGTAGCACAGACACTAACCATTTCCAATAACCCTTAGAGTTGATCACCTTTGTTTTAAAAGAACTCCAAAGCATCTCATGAGTCTTAGTTTTTTCATTTGTCTACTTTTGTGGAAGATGCTTGTGCTGGTCTTGACTCGGATAGGTATTTCTCCTCATAGCAGCTGGTAGGAGGATATGTTTTGGATTTGGGCTGAAAACAGTGTTGATAGTCTGTAGGTGCTTTAGTTATTGCTCAGCAGTTCTGACACAGAGTTAAGGCCTTTTCTGACCCTCACCACCCCCCCACCAGGCTGGAAGCTGTGGGTGCACAGTGAGTTGGGAGGGGACACAGCCAGCACAGCTGTCCCCAGCTGGCCCAAGGGATATTCCACACCCCGTGGCATCGTGCTCAGCATGTACAGCTGGGGGAGGAAGGAGGAACGGGGAAACGTTTTGAGTGGTGACATTTCTCTTCCCAAGACACTGTTACATGTGAGAGGGCCCTGCTCTCCTGGAAATGGCTGAACCCCTGCCTGCCCCTGGGAAGGGTTTAATGACCACCTTGTTTTGCTTTCCTTGTGTGAGCAGTTTTTGTTTTACCTGTTAAGCTTTCTTTATCTCAACCACATGTTCTCCAGCTTTTACTCCTCCTATTCTTTCCCCCATCCCGTTGTAGGGGGACTGAGAGAGCGAGTGTGGGACTTGGCTGCTGGCTGGGATTTAACTACAACAATGCTGAAAGAATCTCTTCTCCCTTCTTCTGCCTGTTTTCAGTAATTGCCTTGTAATGGCAACGAGCACTTCAGGAGAATCTATTGGCCATGTTAGATTATGTCTGACCACTAGACTGATGCTCTGAGGGCTATAACTCACGGGATTCTGTGCCATCATTTTTCTTCCACTTCATTTACAATATGCCTATTTTTAGTAGGAATGTGAGACAGACCCAATTATACTTGAAGTTCAGCAGCATATAATAGGTGTCTGAATTTGACTCTTGAATTATTCTAATCATCATTTTCACAATTTAGCATAATTTACACAATGCTATTTGGTTTTAAACATCCTGGACTCGAAGTCACATGTTTAAAATCATGTATTTTCAAAAAAAAAACCCCAAACATAAATTACTAAGAAATTCATTATAGTCAAGTACCTGTGATATGTTATGTTTAGCAAATATAGAGTAGCATGTGAGATTATATTTTTAGCAGCTGTATTCTCCATTAATATTTTTTTTCTGAATGCTGAGAACAAGAATCCAGAGTAAACATGCACTCTTTCTGGTTGTGAAAATTTGAAAAAGCTGCTGTAAATCTGAGTTTTTCTTTCCTAGCGCTACTTTAACCTAATTTCTACCTGTTCTTCATCACATTTCTTTTGGCTCCTGTCCTTCAACAGTAATTTCCAATCTCCTTGCAGATGATCTCCACAACATTCCAGCTGCAAACAGGTGGGGACCTGGAACTGTGTGTTTTTTCTGACAAGTTATTTCATGTGAACTAGTAGCAATGAGTTTGAATCGTTACAGAACTATTTTGCAAACCCTAAGTATCTGAAATTCAGTCTCCTGTGTACAGGTCTACCAATCTTTGTCTGGGATTTACTGCAGAGAAGCACCTTCATGTGTGCAGTGAAGTTAGTCAGGTGCTATTATAAGATAACTTTGACTATTTGGAGACTAGTTGGATTTATTTTATTGCATATGCATAAAACAGCTGTGCAGTGAAAATACAGTGGGTCTCTCAGAAAGCTCTCAGAAATTTGCAGACACCTGGTAACCCTATAGGGCTGAATGCTGTCATGTATATGGAGCTAGCCAGGCTAGAAGATGTCAATAAATCGCAGACATTCACTGTAGATATGTGCCTGGATTTACGGGAGTGCAACAGCCAGACTAATGCTACTACATATGTTCCCTAGCAAACAAACTCACAACGATGTGACAGCATAATGAATAAAAATTATTCTACAAAAGCAAACAGTAACTTCTCAGATAGGTTTTCATCTGTTTAAATAAATAATAAATAATAAATAAACGATAACACAAAAGACACCAAAAAAGCCCTCACCAAAATACTGATACATTCAATCAACTTTAGTTAGGCAGGCTACCGGGAGCTGGGACAGCCCAGAGGAGTGGAGATGGCCCCACCAAGTCATGCTTAGCATAAGATTTACAGGTAGCACATTTTACAAGAATTTCCATTCAAAAATTATTTTTAGCTTAGAGCATTCTGGACCCCTTTGGAGTGTAACTTTGAAGGTCTTAACTGAGTCATAACCAGAATTGTATCTAAAACATCTTCCAAGAGACTAAAATGTCTCTGTTTCTTTCAAGTGCAGATATGGAAAACATCACTAGTATTATCCTCACAGAACCTCATGGCAAATTTTGACTTGCATATGTGTATATAAGTACTGTATACATATATCCCATTGATGTCAGTAGCATATCACAACTGAGACCTGCTGTGCATATCTGAGAGGAAATTTTTGTTACTGAAAAGATTACTTAGTGTCTAAAAGAGAAAAAATTGTGATGAGATTTGGTCATTGTTCCCAGAGCTGTATAATTAAGCCTAAATGTTCTAGTTACAGTCTTGCTGTGGATTTGCATGTGTAACTCCTGGTGATGAAAGTGAAACATGAAGAGCAGAACTAAGCTTTTGCTCTTTGGGAACGAGTGTATGAAACTGTGCCCACTGAAATCACTGGGAGTATTTTCTTTTCCTTGTTGGGTCAGGATTTTCTCCCATGTCTGGGTAAGTGCTCAATAGATTCATTTTCAGAGACTCTATTCCCTCTCCCTTTTCTCCTGGCTAGATAAGATAAAGCATTTTCAAGAAAAGAGTAAAAAGAGAACTAACCCAAATAAATGCATAACCTCGATATCCTGCTTCTCCCTGGTATAAAAGGAGAAAAAGAGGGTTTATGTTCCTAATGTAGTTTTGATTCTAAATCCAATGTAAATATAGAATGAAATGTAAATCTACTGGGTTTTTGTGTAGTGAATTTTACAACATTTTTAATATTGATTCAACTATATGCTGGAAAGTGTCTTTCATTAAAAAATCCATAAGCATTTGAGGAAGGAGTTGAGGTGATGTCTTTGTGTCTGCTAAAGTTTAAGCCCCTCTTGTATATAGCCAGGTGAAATCCAGAAGTGGGCAAAATGACGTAAACCATGTCCTTCTCTGATCTCCAAGGTTTTATTACATGCTTGCCTTTACACTTGTAGCTCCTTGGTTATAGTTCAATTGAGTTCTGCCTCACTGTGTCACTGTCTTAAGTATTTTTCACTTTTCTAATGTCAATAGCTCTTCTGTTGAGAGGACTCAACAGGAAGTGGATGCAGGGAGTTTGAGCTCTGATGAGATCCTTTAATCCACCCCTAATCCCCCTCAATTAAAACTCCATTGATGACAGAAAAATCATTAAGTGCTGAAGAACAGGAAAATGAGTGAAAACAACCCTGCATGAGAAATTAGATACACAGCTTTGAACAGGGATGTCCTGCTCCTTCCCCAGCACACCTCCTTTCTGTGCCATCCCTGGCAAGCCAAGCTCTTTACCCTTACAGCTGAGCAGGTAAAAATGTATAATCTGGTTGGCATCTTAAGTAATGCAGACCTCAGCATTCAGGGAGAGCTATGCACAGAATACCTAACCACACATCCCACTGCTGGGGAAGTTGAGGGGATCTGGAGGCTTAGCTGAAGGGTCCATTCAGTGACTGTTCTCTTCTATAAACACATAGCTCTAGTAAGCTGTGCATGCCTGTTCTACTGCTGCACTGCTGCTTACCTGTGAATTTCTGTATAATTTCTTGCCACAAAATTTGCAGAGATAGAAGGAAAACCACAAGTAAAAATAATTTCTAAAAAATCACTTCATCCACAAATAAGATTTGATAGTATTCTTTCCTATTTTCAACTGTAAACCACAAAGGGTATTTATTGTTTGGTATTTTTACAATTAGCATGTCCATTTTTCTGCTTTACGTATTTTCTAATGAAGTGGGGGGGAAATTAAGAAAGCAATACTTAATGTTACCTCTCCCCTTTGCCCTCTCCTCCAAAATATTCAGGTGGTTTGTAGGTCATAGTGAAATAGGAAGCACAGTATAGGGTGTACAAAGAACTAAAGAGCAGCAGGTCTGAATGATATTTTCCACTGGGAAACCTGGGAACCATATGCTATAAATGTTGAGTACAGTTAATGTGGCTTAAAGCAGCATTAAATCCATTTACCCTGCATGAGCCCCCTCTCCCCAGAGTGCACACATGGGTCATGGAGCCAAAAGCAGTACAGAAACCAGCTGGACTTTGTTAAGAGTTCTGGTGGTAGCCAAAGGAAAGCTTTTGATAAAGGTTTTTTTGCAAGTCTATACTGAGAATCTATAGCATTGCAGTCTTGATATCTCATGGATTCCCAGCCTTTATTTTCTTCCTTTCATTGTCTCAAATAACCCTATTTGGAATCACAGATAATCTCACAAACAGCAGAAGGGTATGAGGTAATTCATAGAAACTTAAGACCCAAACAATTGTAGTCTTCTTGGACTTATTTCGTTCCCCCTGTGTGATTTTACACTGTAAGGGAATATGTAAACTTCCATCTTTCTTCATCACTGCTTAAAAATGGAATGGCCTGGTACTTTTCCAGGCAATCTGTGTGTACCTATAAACTGAAATGCAGCTCATAAACATTAACCATGTTGAAACAATACATTCGCTGTTTGCAATCACATTATAAACAACTTAGATGTAAGACACAATTTGTAGGCATCTGTAATGTCCTAGCACATGTAAACCCAACCTCCACACCTAAACCACAGAGTAATTATCAGCACATATATATTTTGCCCTGCACATAAGCTTTCAACCAATATGTATATCATCCCTATGACATTGTTTTTAATAAGTACTTCTTCATGAAATAGTGGTGGTATTAAACCTCTGACCACTTTTACACTCCTTTAATGCCTCCTCTCTATTTCCTTGGTACACACTTACTGCTGTCTACTTCAAATTGCAGATTTCCAGAACTTCTTTGCTACGTGCTTAAGTGCCTTGTTCAATGCCTTGTATTTTAATTCCCACGTAGTGCCCCTAGGGGCTGCAGTAAAAACAATAATTCATGGATGCTGACCCTTCTGATACTTCCTAGTACAAGTAATACCCACTAAGGCTGGTAAACATGCCCAAGAACAGGCTGATGATTTGTGCACTTAGCAAACAGAGGCTCAAGAGATTCTTTAGAGGTTTCACTTGATAAACAGCAGAATGTTGCCACACGTGTATTCCCTGACATTTATTTTGATACAACAAAAAGCTTTTGAAAGATAGGCAGTTTCCAAGGATTGAAGTACCTTGCTTGTGGATGTCCCTCGGACAGCTGGCAGTCATCATGCTTGTTCCTCAGCCACCAGAGCAGCAGGCAGCTGCCAGTCACCAGCTTCAGCTGGAAAATTACGGGATCTGCAAATCTTCCACAACTCCTCCAAGTTCTATTTATAGAAATATACTAGGATCTACACTCAGTGGGTCTGGTGCCATTGATAATTTTAGAGGGGACTTGGCTGGTTTCTTCCACCTCTTTTTTTGAACAATTTTGATACAAGTTAACATAAGGTCAGAGTCAAGACCTTGCAGAACAATTCTCTATTTTATTACACTGCAAACTTGTAGGTTATAGTACTTAGTGCTGTTGCAAAATAGTCCACTAGCAGACACTCTCTGTCAGTTTATTTTTTGTATAGTGAAATAAATAAAAAAAGGCACCACTGCTGGTTTTTCACAAGAAAAAAGGCTACACAACTGGATTAATCTTATGACTAGTATTCTAGACTGATTTATTTTCTTTAAGTCAGACAGAGAATTTAGTTACACAGTCCTCTTCAGGAGTCAGAGAACACATATGGGGAACATGACACTCAAATGGATGCCTGAAGTGTCAGTTCCTTTATCAGCTCTATTATAGATATCCTGCTTCCCCTCCTCTCAGTTTTCCCATCTGTTAGATATGGTTGAAGTTCCTGATCAGTAGTATGAAGAGACTGAGGTCTATAGGTAGTCAGGCTACTTTACCCAAATAAATTATGGTCAGGCTTCCCCCTGTAAAACACCCATTTGCCTGATGGCATGAGGATTTTAGTATTGATGTGTACAATACCCACATAGTGTACCTTTTCAATAATACAAATCTGAACAGTTGTGAAGAGTAAGCCTAGATCTCTAAAATATGTGTTCATCTATCCAGCATCTGCTGTTCCTAGATACCAGGATCTGTTACTGATTACAGCTCTTTGACCCTGCATTCCTTTAGGAACACAAACTACAAAGGATGCAGCCACATAGGCTATATCATGACCACAGATAAGGGCCTTAAACCTGTAAGCAGCACCAAGGAAAGCAGAACAAGCTACAGATTCCCTGTGTCTTTGCAAGGTGTCCTGTGTATGAAGTGAGGTGTTCAATATGCTGCCCCAGGGAGCAGTCCAGGAGTGTCTGCAGCCCAGGAGAGCCCCAGCCTGTGCCTTCCTGGCACCTAAGGGATTCCACAACTGCTGCCCAGAGACATGTCTCAGCAAGGCAAAAAAAAGTCTCTGCAGCTTTTCTATCCTCACTTCCTCACTCCATTAGCCTGCACAGAGAAGTCATGGCTCTAATCAGGCATCATTTCCCACCAGCTACTGCAGTTGAGGAAAAAGGGATTTCAAAGCACTTGATCAGGTATGCAGCATGAGCCTCTGTATAGCCTCTATGTAGCCTTGTGTAAGACAGGTTGGTGTCATTCTTCCAACTGGTTTTTTTTTGAAGCACGATTTTGCTAAAGTTGGCATTTCTACCATCAGGCATTTGTGACCAGCCCAAACTAGAAAAGCATCTACACAATTGCTTGGCTGTGAAAAACATTATTCAAAGGAGAAGAGGTGTGTGCATGTGAGATGGGTACTATGGCAAATTGGTAGGCTGTAGGAAGGCAAGAACAGCAGGCACAAAAATAAAACATTAATCAGACAGTCAAAATTCCGGTCCTGTCTAGTGTCTCCATGGAAGAAAATGGCACCTTTTCCAGAAACAGTTGATCAGGCACGTTTGACTCTATTTGCTGAGCTAAGGAAGACAGCCCAGCACTCGTTGCTGATGGGCAGCATTATGGCAGGCTACCAAAGTCCCAGGTGCTTTTCTCCCTGTCACTGCAGGTGATCTAGACAAAATTTTGAGATACTACCATTCACAGTCGATGAAATTTAAATGGTTTAAACTGTTCCTAAAATACACTCACTTGCTGAGAATAGAACCACTGAGTCACTTTTGCCTATGTTTTGTTCTCATTTCATGCTAAGTTAGCACTGCAAGCCTCACAGACACTGCACTCACCGAGCAGGGAGGAAACGAGACCACAGCCTTGATCTAGCACTAACATCATAAGTGAGATATATTCCTTCATATCTACCTTGGTTTCAAAACCTTGTTTAACTCAGGTGAAATACAGAACTGTAACACTGCTCTACTTGTATTCACTGATTTCAAGAAAATTGGTCTTGTGAAATTTAGCTTAAGAAGAGAGCAGAAGCCTTGGAGAAAGATCTTTCCCAGTACTTTGACTTGAACCTTTCTTCAGGTCTACTTGATGAAAAATAAATTCGATTGAAAATGTGAATGTTCCTAAGAACTTCTTACAAAGAAAAAAAATTAATTGATGTAATTCAAGAGGTTACTGCCAAATGTCACTAGTTAATGCAGAAACAACCAGAACAGTTTCTGAGACTGCTAGTGAGTTTTCATGCAAATTCCCAGCTCAAAGCTGTATAGAAAAAAAATCACTAAAAATAATTTTGCAGTATTATATAGCATCGTTATTTTGAAAATATTCATTTTGTTTGGACTTGAAATATCAGGGTTGAGTGACGTAGAAACAAAATACATCAAAGGGCTTTGGATACTCTCTTTGTACACTAATTTGGAAAAGTAATTTTCTTATTTCTTTTTTCTTCTGGAACTCATATTCTTCTGAGAAAACTAATAGAAGTCAAAACTTTCTTGCCAAAAGAAATGTGGGGTTTTTTTAAGTTTGCTCTTAGAAAATCTTTCATATTTTTTTCTGGAAAAATGTATGTACTATCTTATTTTAAGGGTGTCCAGCTGTTAAGGAAAAAATTTGTAAGCATCTTTCCAAGATATAGTTAGATACAAAGACTAAAGGGGGGGAAAAAAATCATAAAACCATACATACAAAAGACAGCACTTAAAAAAGAAAAAAAAGAATAGCTGCATTATTTGTTCTTATGGATTGTGCAACGTGGCTCTTTATGAGTTGTTGAATGACAACTTAATTTGCAAGTGGGAGAGCAAAGAGAATAATGTGATAATTTATCTCCAAATGAAGATAGAGCAGTAGCATACACATAATGTATCAACCCCCTCCACAGGCAAATTTTTAATTCTTCCAGTAAAAAGTATTTTAGTATTTTTTTTTAAAAACAGTTATATCCAGCTGAAATTATTTTACTCGTGCTTTTAATAGCCTTCTTACATGGGAAACTAATGTACAACTTGCTACTTGATAGGGCAGAGTAGAGGTGCATTTAAGTTTGAGAGGAGAAGGGGGTGTTTTAATATGCAAGTCTAATAGTGCTATTGGGTTTTCAAGAATCAGAATGATCTAATTGCCTCCTAAAGCACATCTAAATATCACGGTATTCAGAGACATGTTGTGTATTGTTAAATTTTTTCAGTAATATAAAACAAGAACACAATAGCTCCAGTAAATCAAACTAAAATGAGTGATTAAGTACCTGATTTAATACTGTGCATTAATTTTAGTTCAGATGGTCCCTGCTTTGTTTTATAATACAATTGCATTCAAGACTACATCATTTGCATGCTAGTGGAAGGTACATTATAAAATAATCTTAACTTATCAAGACTGAAAGGGAACAATTGTTAGGATACAGTGTACATATATCAAAGACAAGTCTTTAGTGAGGGTGTTTTTCAATTCTTATTTAAGAACATTGTCCTGGGGTGGCTGTATGATGATATTCCCCATCCCCTATGCCAGACATGAATCCTGTGCCTTTCTGTACCTTTAAGGGAGAGAGGAGAGAAGCCAGGCAAATTTTTTTCAGAGTGATTTGTATCTTAAGGACATATACACTCCCCTGTGTTCTCTCACCACTGTGCAGAGCAGAGGAAAGAACTTTTCCCGGTTTTCCTCAGATCTCGGCTCTCTGCAGCAGGGAAGAGAGTGGCATTCTCTTGTTTTTAACTAGCTTCTTGTTCGTTAGCTAACGCGCGAAGCCCTGGGACTTTGGCTTCTTCTTCTTCTTCTCTTCTGGACTGTTCAGCAACACCAGAACATCACCAGAGAGCCCTACACCACAGCCCGAGGGTCCCACACCAAACCCCAGCTCCGGAGAGAGAGAACAGAGCCACGCCTACAAAGGACTTTGGATTTTACCAGGTTCTCTCCACAGCAAGAGGTTTTATTATTTAGCATTATTCTTTTTTCTGTGCCTGCAGGCAATCTGCTTGTTAAATAAATAACTTTTTCTCCAAGGAATTTCTTCCTGAACCTGTGAGGGAGGGGCAGCTGAAACCTGCCTTCTTTGGAGGAGATGTTCCTTCCAGAGCATTTCCCTTAATTTGTCTCAAACCGGGACAAACATATACTTCATTGCCTTAAAATTCTTATTTTTTCCTAAAATCTAGTCATAGCTGCTTCCCTTCAGGTTTCTAGACTCTTAACCATTACTGCTACCACTGAAAACTGTCTGTAACCTCTTATTTAGCACGTTTTAAATTTTCCTGCATCTATCTCAAAACTACAGGTGTGCTGTATCACATCTTCCCAAAGGATTCAGAGCCAAAAGGAGAATTTCATTCTGAATTACTGCTTTAAAGTTCTGTAGATCTACCCATCTCTTCAGGGTCTTCTATCTCCATTCAAGTGATTATTCCACCTCTCAGGCTTTTATCTTGGCTCCTAGTTGTTCATTGCTCCATCTGAAAACCACAACTGGCTTTGGAAGAAAGGCAAACAGCTCAGAGGTAAACACACAGTGTATTAGTTATAGTGGGTATAAATAAAACAAAAATGGCCAATTAGAAAGACAGCTGATGTAGTCTTTCTGAGTGTTATGGCCATCTCACCACGTGGAGCCTATCCTGTGTCTGATCCTGCCTCCCTGTGATCCTGCTGCAGCTGCTGCACATGGCTAACGTGAGCAGAGCGTAACAGCAAACACAGCATCCATCAAGAAGAGTTTCAGCATTATTGAAAAAAACCTGACCTGTGTTTTTTCTAAGCTATCTAAGGCCCTTTCACTGTGGATTTCTTAAGCTGCATCTAGTCTTTTCCCAGCGCTGAAAAAAGCGATACATCAAAGCCCGTTTTCATTGAGACAGTGGAAGGGCTCCTCCTGAAGCCTGAGGGTCAGAGCCTCAAGGAATAACCATTCAGCTTGGTAAGAACTGCTGCCCTCAGCTCGATCCTTGAAATGCAACAGACAGGCAAAGGCACTGTGCTGTTAAGCTGAGAAAAGGAAGGGCCTTGCTGATCCAGTCTGAGTGCATGAACAAATAAGTCAGTACATATGTTCCTGTCTCCATGTGGAGAAGAAAAGCCTCAGGGAGTGCCAGTCATGGCCGTGGGGACCAGCTGATTGCAGGGCAATGCATAATATGGTGTAAGATGGAAACAATGGGCAGTCATGGGGGGTAGATAAACCCTGAAAAATTTTGCAAAGAAAGATATATAGGGATATATTGTTTGATGCTTATTAGGCTATGTAAATCTTAACTACTAATAACAGTTTTATTTAGAGTAGTACTGAGCAAACGAACAGATTAGGAGCAAATTCATATCCATCACAACTTGTCATCCTCTGTGTATGGTCATCCCACTCTCCATCCTCTAGGTAAAAAATATTCCAAGAGTAACACAGAAAAGAGAAAAATCCAGCATTCACAGAAACATGCCTCACCACACAGGGGAAGAACACTGCTTCATGCTCTTTGGGGTTCTGTTTCATATAAACACAAGGATATTAACACAAAAACACTGATGACCTAGTTCAACTGTTGACTGTATTGTAACAGAGACAGCAATCTATACTGACACACACAGATCAACAACTTCAGCTCTAAAACATGAGGCTTCTTACCCTTGTAAGTCTTTGGTAGTAAGGCTGCAAAACTTTAAATGTTGTTGCTGTTCATATGGACACCTACTACCTTTTCAGTTCTCCCAAAGGGTTTATTTCAGCCATGTCCATAGTGTGTTTCCACACACTACATACATACATCCTCTTCTGTCTGAGTTTGACAGCATTAGTGGTCATTTGGTACTCACCAGTTTCCAAATTAGAGGAGGAAGGTCTCTGATTTGTGGAGAACTCCAGGTCCTACTGTATTCAATTGGAGCTATGGGGTGCTGAGCCTATCTGTAAATCAGCCTCTAAGTGGAATGTCCATTGATTGATAAAATATTAAAAGCCTGTAATTAGTGCATAAATTTTAGTTAGTGCCACAGTTCCTCCAGTTGAACAGCATAAACTTTTGAAATTTATCCACAACTATGCATATCTAGACATCCTTAGATGTTTCTTACACTTTATGTGTCCGTATTTGTGTAATGACAATTATTAAAGAAATATTATCTAGGGGTGGATACTGTTGAGTCTGTTTCATAGAAGCAGCTACAGCCCTGTAAAGAAGCTGCCAATTTGGCTAACAGAAAGCTCTCTCATTAGCTTGTTTTCAGTACTTCTTGCTTGAGAAACTTCCTTTGTTCTCATCAATGTGACTTTGAAATGAGACTAAAGGGAAATAAGCTGGCTGGAACAGAAACTTCTCTTACACACTACTCCAAGCCTTCATAGAAGAATTTTTAAAGAAGACTGCAGTCTTAAAAATCAACAGTATATTTGAAGGTTTTCCTATAGATGCCAGGTGCCCCAAGTACCATAAATTTAAAGATCACACCTTAAAAACATGTAAGTCTCTAACCTCCTTAAAACTGTGATGGATTCCACCTTAAATTAAGGATTTTACTTCTTTTGTAAAACTTACCACATATGACTTTTGCCAAGCTGAATCTTATTTTGCCACTTTTTAGCCTCTTGAGATTCCAATTTCCTAATTTAATAAAACCTGTGAATGCAATCAGCAGGCTACTCTTCTGCTCCCACATCCCTAATAAAAGATGTTGTGTGAGTCTATATCCAGCAAAGATCCTTGTATCACACTCCTTGTAACCTCCTATACTGTTATCTTTCATAATTCCTCAGAAAAAAAGGCTGCATACTTCTCTCTACTGCACATGGAAAACCAAATTGGAGATGCATATGTGTAAATTCCTTATCTGACCTATATTAGGGAGGGAAGTAAAAAAAAGAGCTGGAACTGGTTTCCCTCTTTTTCTGGCTGTTATAAATAAGCCTGTTCTTATTTATGTGTGTTTCCCAGCACTCATTTTCCTGTACTCAGTTTCCAGTAAGCCCACTAGAGATCCTCTAGTATCCGTCTTTGTTTCTCTCATGTTTATATATTAATCATTTCATATGACAATGCAAAATATTTCAGCAACAATAAAAGCTGACTGGAAAGCAGCTATAGTAAGCATAAAGGACCAAGTTCTAATCCAGTTTTATTAACGAGCTGCATATTCCTGTCCAGCAGGACTCTCTTTTAGCTTGGTGTACTGCCTTATAGACTTTAGCAGCAGAATAAATGGTGTGAAGTTTACTCTTGTTTTATGGGAGCCTCTCTTAGTATAAGTGCAAGACATCTAGCAAGAGAGAAACATGCCAGAGGGAACTCGTAGCACCTCAAAAGTCCCATTGGAAGAGTGCCTGCTGAAGGAGGGAACATGCTCCATATCCTATGGCAAAAGTCCTGGCAACTGAGTGGCCCAGGCTAAAGCTGGCCTCTTTCTCCAACCAGGTCTCAAAGGAAAACTGAAGGTAACATGGCCTTCCTCCCCAAAACCAGGCCAGTCCTTCTGGGGAGCCACAGACTTGTCTGGTGGAAGAAAGTCACACCCGAGCAAGGGGCCTGCATCCTCTCTCCTAAACTGTAGGCTAAAATCCATCAGTCATTTTAAATATGTCATACACAGAGTTCTACCCTACAGCATTAAAATAAACAGCATGATACCGGTTTTGTGTTATTTTTCTTTCATCTACTAAATAGTCTCTTTTGGGCACTCCAATACTACAGTAATGGAGTATAATAACTCATAATAACTTAATATCTGGATAATAACTTAGACTTAGTCTTTAACCATATTGCAGGGTTTGTCCTTACAATACCACAGCACTGTGGCATTTTACAGAAAAACACAAGGAAATAAAGTGGGAATGAAAAAATATGGTTGCATCATATCAGGAAACAATAGGCTAAATGCCAATCTTCAGGCATTTCTAAGTGATATCCTTGTGTTTATACTATTAGTTCAACCAACATTACTCTGCTTCAAACTAAAATAATAACAAGAACAGAACCGTTTGTTCAGCCTGACTGCTGGAAAAGGAAAATGACGTTGTATGTGGAACTGCAGGAAATTATGTTGACTGATAACAAATATAATTATTTCCGAATTATTATGATTGTGCCACAATCATTCCGTGAATGCAAAAGATTTTTTTTTCTCCACTCCTCCTTTTCCCCCTACAGCACAACTCCTTATCTTCCTTCTTTGTTCCTACCTTCTGCAGCAGTTGCAACACTGGCACTGTGCCCTGGCATATGCAAGCTATAGTATTGTGGATTATCAGACTTTTTGCCTGGAAAAAGATGGATGCAGAAACACTCTGTTTAACAAAGGTCCCACTTTATCTTTGCCCAGGCTTCTTCCCCCTGCTCTTTGAAGCTTTACCAGAGTACATGGTGTCACAAGGCAGCATAAAGGGTAGCTACTTCCTGAGAGGGTTTACAGGCTGCAGAATTAGTTTGGTTTTAAGAAAACCGACCTTACAACAATAATTCATGACAGTGTCACTGTAAAATGGCTAGTGACTCAGGGCTGAGATGTTGGTTGGTTGGATGAAAAGGTTCATAAAATGGATTCTAACAGGAGAAGAGTAAAATAAGGAACAATGGTTGGAGAAGATCCCCAAATTGGTAAGCTATTGTAGAAGATTATAGCTGATGTACACTATAGCAACTGAAGAAAAAGGAGATGGATTGTAAAAATTAGACATTCATGAGGAGCAAAGTACTGAAAAAAATAGTAAATTATAACTGATTTACAACAGCCTGTTAAGTAATATTGGAAAAGGTTACCCAAAATGGGGGAATAGTTCAAATGCTGAATTGTGGTTTTGCCTGAACTAAAGCAAGGGAAAATTTTTTGGATGAGATGTTATCATCACCTGAGACCTGTTCCAACTATGCTGGTAGGAAAAAAAAGTGACAGCTTCAGTTGTTAAAATCCACAGGCTACAGTAGAGAAAGCCTTCAGCCCACTGCATAACAAGCTTTTAGCAGCACCTGGACTAACTACCAGAATCTAGGCAACACCCAAAGGTGAAGAAGTATCCAAAAAACACTGCTAAGCTTTTGATACATTCATCTGCAGTGGCTAAGCAGCAGCAAATAGGGCAGCTTTACAGTGAAAAATTACAGTATGTGTCAAAGTAGAGTACCAGTTTCTGGGTGGAAAAGACCATGAGTCGGAAGCCGAGGCCAATGTCCCTCGACATGACACGTTCTAGTAGTCCCCAGCCACCCTTTTGTCGTGCTACGAGCTGGAGCTGGAGGATAGGAGGCAGATTTGTTTATTGGATTGCTGAGCTGCAGAAGGGTGGCAGTGAGTGGTCACTCAGAGCCGTGAAAAGTCTTTCTGGAAAATGCAGTCACGACTGTCTGCCTCACACAACGTAACCAGTCACATCCCATCAGAGATGTCCAATGTCCTAATGATGCCTGCACTTCTTATTGACTCTGCACAAGAGAAGACTGTGTTAGACAAGGAGACTTTGTCCCAAGCACTAACTGAACTGAGTCTGCTTAGACAGGGTTTAAACAAACTCTTGCTAATTGTAGCAGAAGATTGCTGTTTTGAAGAGGGCTGTGTTTATCCTGGGCACTTGAGTGTCACATCTGTATCTTTTCTTTGACTGCCAGGATCTCTGGAAGCCTGGGATCATAGCAGCAGCTTCTAATCAGGCTTTCCAACGTTGTGAATCTCTTTTTGAATTAATCCTGTTAAAAGGAGGGTTTCAGACAAAGCATAAGACACAAGTCCAGCCACCAGCTCTTTGATACCCTGTGTTTTGTGGAAAAATTACAAATCTCTGTATTTGCCTGGAATATAGATTTGCTTTGTAATAACAGGCTTAGAAGGGGATGTGCTACAAAACTCCCATGTTTGACCTCTCAGGCTGTCACACGGAAGGGAAGCAACCACTGTCTGATTTTCCCTTTCATGCAACACACAGACCAGTGGAATAACACAGACATCTCTATTTTATATGAATCCATTAGGTCTCTGACCAGGCTCCACATCCATTTCTCCATTTATAATGCCTCAGCTACAAATATCCTGGCAACTTTCTGCTCTTGTTATCTTCATAAGGATACATGGCAAATCTACTTTTCTCTCCCTTGCCTTGGTAACAGAGTGAAGCCTACAGTATTGTCCCGAAATTGCCTTGCTGCTGTGATTCCTTAGGCTACATTTTAGAGTATAAATATCTTGCAGCACACAAGATGAACATGGGATTTCCAGTATGTATAAGCTATTAGAAGTGAAACAATATGAAACACTCTGAAACAAGTATAGCCTCTTGCTCTGGAAAGAGATGTATTAAAACTGCAACTTAGCTGCAACTTGACAGTGTAGAAATTATCACAGGGTCTTATACAGGGAAACTGCTTGTAAGCAACATTAAAGGAGATGGGTCACTAACTCCTCAAATAACAATGTCTTAAAATAATGGAAGTGGAAAAGAAGAAACTTGAGACATCCAAAACCTGCAAGCTTATCTTCGTAGATAAACTACTGTTACTAGCTACCTATTGAGCCAGCTAATGTTTAATTTCACTAACCCTTGAGTGAAGGCCTGTGTAAGAGGCACAATCAGACAATAGGCGCAAAGGAAGAGATAAGGAAAAATGTAGAAAGATTAGCAGGGAGAAAGGCTAGTAGGGGATTTTGTCTGCTACAAAAAGAATTATGTTCTTAATGGGGAGAATCAGACATAAAAGAAAGGACACTAGAACACACTAAAGACAAGAGATCTGAGCTTTACAAAGTGTACTATGCAAAAGAACTCATTAATATATATTTAAATATAAATATATATACCCATATAAGCATTTTGCGGAGATATGAAAAGCTTTATGCCTTGAATCATGTTCTAATCAGTTTCCCTTTCTGAAATCTGCATGCTTTGATGTTGGCAATGGGATAACACTATTTGTGTTCTATTTATCTACACTGCATAAAACCATGTTAGATAGATATTATGCTACAGCCAAGGCTTTGATACACAGGAATATTTCCACTTTTAAATTATCGCCATTCCTTTTTACTCATCAGGAGCTTCATCACAGCTACCTGCCTCAAGGAGACTAGATTTATTCAAAACATCCTTATGCTTTATATTGATGTTCCAGGGAATTCAAAAGGGTTAAAGTGGGACATCTGTCTGTGAGCACCTGGCAATAGTTTGCTGACAAGAGCAAAGAACATACAGAAAAATTGTTCTAGACCCCATCAGAAGAGCCAAGTACACGAGTGGAAGGAGACTGGTTCAAAGCTTCCTTTCTCAGCTGTAAAACACGCAGAGCAGGCAGTAACAGCTGCATTGCTGGCTAGTAATGAAAGCTTTGGGCTGCTGCAGCAAGATTTGATGTATCAGCCATCTCTGAAGCAGATCACTAGCTCAAGCAATTTCTGGCTCTTTAAAGGAAGCCTAAAGTTAGTATTTCCTACTCCCTGGATATTTCTTAATACTGAAGGCTTTCACTGGTTAGTGGAAAACACGAGGTATTTGGAGTTTACTGGAATTTTCAGCATCTGAATATGGTCCTATCTGATAAATCCTAAAAGTGCTGAAAGCATACAGAAGGAAAGACTTAAAACAGTGGGCATATTTTTTGTCCAAATTCCATCAGCCATTGCTGAGACCAGAGAGCACAAGGAACTACAGAGCCTAAGGAACACTTCATTATATTTCCGCTTGTACACACTGACATTTTGTGCTACATGTAATGACCACAAGGCAGGATTCTGATCCTAGTACATATGTCTGTGTTTATATACTTCTATATGTATGTATATAATATATAATATACATTTTATGTAATGTTTTTTGTGAACATGAAATATATCCCACATAACAATTCTACTGCTGGCATGTATGTATATACTAAAATAGAGATATAAGATAATGTTAGTGTGTGTAAAGACCAAGGATGGTAGTAGTAGTATTAGAGTAAGTAGAGCTAGGGATTTTTTTGTAAGTTTTAGACTAAAGGAGTATGTGAAGAAAAGACAACAATGAAGTCTCCTAAAGGAGCACAATATATGTGGGACACTCAGGCCAAGCATCACGAGCATAACAATTTAAGCATTTAAACTTGTTGGGTTGTTTAGGGTTTTTTACAGTCTAGGTGAGTTTCAACCTGGACTGATTCCTTGATCTATTTGAAAACTTAGCATAAGCACCTGTGTTGACAGAGAAGGAAGAGGGGGCATGGGGTGGGAACGAGCAGTCTAGGGAGGAACTCCTTCTACCAGCTTTGCTGGTTCAAACTGCATGTGAAATTCCAGCCCTGGCAGCAGCAGGCAGCACCTGGGAGTGCTGTGCAGGCAGATTATAAGAAACCACTTCTGTTATTATATTGCTGCATAGAACCAGAGCTGTATGTGCATATCAGAGCATTATAAATAATGCATTCTTTGAGTCTTGTTACCAAAACAAACAGACCATTGTTAAAACACCCTGCCAGCATCTATCTCTTGTTTCCACTAAAAATATTCCTTGAACTTTCAAGTTGCAACCATCAGCCTCGTAAAGCAAAAGGCAAAGGTCTCTGACAACTTGTTAAGGAAAAAACTTTAGTGGAAACTTCAGGGCAAAACATGTTTTAAAACCTCACCTGTTCAAATCATCCTTTCCTTGTATTTCAGGGTGTTTTACTATTAGCCCACTGGATAATAATAACTTCCTGTGTGTTTATTGGAAGATGGATGTGTTTTATTTGCCTGTTTAAGTTCCAGAAATCTGCCCTATTTCAACCATATATGAAGATAAAATATATTGGTTGGTGAGGTATGAGCAGGTATCAGCAAGGGCATAGTCTGCTGGGATGAGACATTCATTCTTCCCATAAGGGGATAAATCCAGTACGTTCCAAGTTTCCACAGGTCCTTATGTTGTAATGAAGACAGATATTTCAATTTCTCCAAGATTTAAGGAGGTGAAAATAGAAGTATTATAGTTAAAGACGCTTTCTGGAATTTGTGTATTAGTTTTGGGCAAAACCTTTAAGTCTGTGCCTAAGGTTAAATCATCATAAATGGATATGCCCACGGAGAGGGAAAAAAAAAAAAAAAGCTCATTTAAATAGAAGGCTGGCCACAGAGGACACAGAGAAGAAAGGCAGGAAGGTAAGAAAACTCATCACCCCTCTTTCCCTTGAAGCACATGTTGTGAAGCCTTGGGGGCGGCTACCCAAATTACTGCTGACAGGGTCCACTCTTCCATAGAGAGGATCTGGGAGTGACAGAGGAGGAGTATCCCCCTTTCTCATTGCCACCTCTGCAGAAAGCTTTTATCCTCCGATGTGCATTGCTAGCTGCAATTTGAATATGGTCCTATGTTACTCCCAGGGCCAGATAAGATTCCCCAAACCAGTCATAGCTGCTTTGTTACTGTTTGTTTATACTGCAGTATAAAGAGTAGTGCCTCTCTGCTCCAAGTATTTATATAGTCCCTATCATTGCTGTGCCCAAGTCCCTCCCAGTCTTAAATGTGTTTATTCTCACAACAGTACTATGAAGGCAGTGCTGTTACCCCATCTAGGAGTAGGAAGCCAGGACACAGGACAATTAAGGTCTGAACAAAAGCATGCAAAGCTCTGACTTCACTGACTCCAGTAGCATTTATACATCTAACCAGAACTTCATGTCCATGCCTGAACACTCAGCACACCACCCCTTGACAAGTTATGGAGCAGGAAATTCAAGTCAGCTCCCACCACCTAGCAGATGTCTTTATTTTCCACGAGGAATGTGTCTGGTGAAACACGAGAATTACACTGCATAACAAGGACACTACCTGCCCTGAGGGGTAAATACTGTGGTCCCTTATTGCTGTGTAGATGATTTTCAGAGATGAAAGTGGAAGAGCACTAAGGTAATGTAAAAAAGAAGTAATTGTGGAGTGAAAAGTTAATCACTTCTTCCCACAGTCTCAGAAATATCTTTCTAAAGTTACACCTCCTAGAGGCAACTTTTCCCCTGGTAGGGATCCTGGTAGGAGAGTCACATATGAGTGATGGAGTTTTCCTGCTGTGCTGTGGGTTTTCTTGCTCAGGACAGTCTGTGGTTCTGAATTTTTCCTACCTAATGACTACCGGATTTGGTCTTTTAATTGGTTTCTGTGTATTAATTGCATATGAAAAGCTAAGGTATTTATCTTTGTAAAGCAGTTCTGAATGCTGAATAACCAACTATTTTTCTTAAGGATTTTTACTATACAGCCTGAAAGGGAATGCAGATTTATACAATAAATACAACTGCTCCAAAAGAGATGAGATTTATCTTAGCAACTGGCTATGTCTCTCTAGGATTCATTCCCAGTCCCAGTCTATCAGTCAGTGTATCTTTCTTCTAAGGTTTCAATGCGATAAACCATACTCTTCTATAAATTATAAAAGTCTTATTTTGTCAGAGACATGAGGAATTCCTTCATGTTAGAATTTTTATCCCTTAATGAATCACATTAATAGCAGCAATATTAATAATTTACTTTATATCCTAATCAGGATTGTATCCAAATAACTAGGCACAGCCTTGAACATAAATGAACAAGGGCAGGGGCAGTTTAGGGTTACAAGGCTAGCACAGTCTCTAGATCCAAATAAATAAATAAATAAAAATCTTACCAAGAAACAGCAGAATCTTAACAATTGCCGAGCCAGCAGGACGCTGGAATCGTTGCGAGTTCACCCTTTATGGCCCAGGAAAAATACATTGTTAAGCAATTTTGTTGTTCCTACCAGCAGACCTTGAAGTGGAAATTAACGAGTGGTGGTATTCTCTCACACCCAATCCCCTGTACATTTGCATTCATTTGCATATGAATGCCCAGCTAATTGTTTTGAAGTAACAATTAAGAGAACAATAGAGGAAAGAAAAGGGACTCCAGGCAGCAACTGACACCTGGGACTCTGTATTAAGAAAAGCTTTTACATATTTGAATTAAAAATAGACAAAGGAACAGAAACAGGCAGGCATAAAATTCATTACTGTAAGAAAAGCAGCACATCACATCCGTGCACGCTACCATGCTCCAGAATATGTTTCACACTCATCCAGCCAAGAGATGTACAATATACTGGATGGTAGAGGAGGTTTTTCCTTCTGGTGTGCATTTTAGAAAAAAGTTGCTTTCTCACATTTCCTATATGCCTAAACCAAAGAATTTGAGTTCAGAAGGAAAGGAGTGTTTTGCCAATTTGGCATCAATTTCAAAGTGGATTAACCTTTCCTGAGAAGTTCAGATATGCATGGATTCAGCAGTACCTTTAAACCATTTGCCTGCGGTTAGAACTGGATCCATTGGAATATGATAATAGAGGTTTAATTTCTGTATAACACCATCAGTGCCATCTGAAATTATTACTCGGGCTGCATTTCCAGTAGGGATCCAATTACCCGATTGTTGGTGCAATGTGATTTGTTAGACTCAGTCCTCCCTCCTGGTAATGATGATGTAGCTCTTTTTATCTGGAGCAATTGCTGTTGTTAACTGCATCACTGGCAAATGCTTTGGCTCTGCTGTCCCCTCCTGCAAAGAGAAGCTTGGGGTTGGGAAGTAGGCTAGGAATAGAGCTAGGCACAGTTTCGTTCAGTAATAACCCCTGCTACTAAAGAGTTTTATTGACTCCAAATTACTGATCACTAAAAAGCACTTTTGTACCCAATAGGATCATCTGAGCCCTCCTGCAGAGAAAAATGCCAGCACACAGCAGAAGGGAAGGAAGTTTGAGGCCACAAGGAAGGCCACATCAGCCAAAGAAGCGGGGAGCAGTGGGGCTGGAGAACGGAATAAAGCTCTGGGTGAAAAAGCTGTGGCAGTGGGTTCTCTGGGGGAGACAGACACAAGAAGAATTCTGATGAGATCTGCAGCCCAGGAACTACTCACACAGGACAGTATTTTTAACCTAAAGCTCCTTTTGAAAGATTTTCTTTTATGGAGCAAAGAGAAGGTAAATTGTATACTGTGTACTTCTCAATAAATTTTTAAAAAGCCCAAACCAAACCCAAAAAAACCATATAGATTAACTAGGAAAATCCAGGCTCATGACCAACTAATTCTGATCCAGGTGAGACCATAGTGTGCAAAGGATGTCTGGGAGATACTCTTAGTGCAAATGTGAAAATTCTAATCTGACCATAAATTACATTTCTCGAAATGCAAAATCACTAGGAATAGTTGAGAGCTATGCTGAAGGTAATAGCACCTTGGTACTCTGGTGGTCATGGGTGGCAAAACCCCCTGAATGCACCAGGCCTTTTTAAGTGAGATGTCTTGTTATTCAGAGCAATGAAAACTTCCTCTTTTGTAATTAAATCATTTATTTTTAATAGAAGTGACATACAATCACAGAAGCAGGTTATCTAGCTTTTTTATTGTCCTTCCTTAAATATCTGTAATTTCTGATTTATTTTGATTAAGATGATTGTGATGTAACATACATTATACAATTGTATATATCACACCACAGCTAAGGCATGTGAATATAGAGCGTTATGTTTGAAGATGATCCTAATCATGAAATGAAATATTTATAACCTATTCTTCAGTATTGTCATGTTAGAGTTGCCTGAATTGCTGGAAAATAAATGTCATATCTATATAGGACTGCAATGGCTTTTCTCTTACTTGATCACAAAGATAAGTAAGATAGACCCATTGAAAGGCAGATAGAACTTTCACTATAAAGGATTTGAAAAATATGGAATAATCCATCTCTACATTATTTTTTAAAATGCTCTACAGGAGGCATTTCTTTCTCTTCCTCTTTTAACTTTTCCTGTTTTCACTTTTCCTGTTTTCCCATTCTTTTCATGTACTTCTAATACATTAAATAGAATGTTATGGATTGAAAAATAAAGGTCTCTGTTATGGATGAATTATTTTTTTCCATCAAGTTGTCTGAAGGTTAGACAGTCAACACCTACAAATTACACAGATGTGTCATATTCCTAAATGAATTGTATTATGCTGGCACACCTATGAATACTAAAAGAGATCTGCCACAAATCTGAGTATAAAATGCACCCCTCTAATTCATCTGGGAGTATACTAAATAGAAGAACTTGTGCGACTAAAAAGCAACAACATGCTCTGGGTGATGTTCTTTAGCAATTAGTTTTTTATCTCTTTGTTCAAATAACAGCTCTCTTTCCAAATTTGCAAATAAGAGAGTCAATATTAATTATTACATTATTACACTGCTTTCATATTAGCTTAGAAGAGAATACGTGGTGTATGAGGCAAGAAGTGAGGAAGGAAGATACCAGCAAGAACAGGGAAAACTCAGCTGCCCATTTTGAAGGCAACTGTTGCCTCGAAACATAATGCTAGATGTATGTTTTTAAAAGGTCCTCATAAAAATATAATCTAATCCCCTCTCATTTTCTGTGAATGATGAGGTAGGAAGCAGAGAAAGAGTTGCCATTTTATAGCAGCAACAAATGATAACATGTTGTGCAAGGGAACCAAATCTGGAACTGTTGATTGAGGAGCCAAGATAACTGGCAGGGTGTTGATCAGCCAAAACCACGATGGGGAAAAGGGAAGAAAGTCGCTTCGCAGCCTCAAATTTTCCTACGAGCCTGGTGAGAGTAATAGTGGAAAAGGTTCCACCAAAACCAAGGACATTGACTGTTAGGATCAATTTAGTAGAGGAAAGACAGGGGAATGCTGAGATGTGTGAACTAGCAGGTACAGCACTAGGACACTTCTTTTGACATTATGGGAAGATAAAATGAAGAACAGATTGAAAATAAGATTTTAAGAGTATTTACTGGGACAGGTGGGTAGTGGAACACCTGGAAGTGGTAGAGTTTTAAGGGTGATTTGAAGAAGGATTTTGTAAATTGACCAAGACTGGTGCTTAGGCAGGAGGAATGTAAATACAGATAAAATTGTTATTCAGTGTCTAGCACAGCTGGGTCCAAACCTTTAGGTGCTACCCTAATGCAAACAATAAGTAGTAATAATAGCTTGCCATAGAACTCATCATACCATAAAATGTTAGTTTTAAACACATGATGCCATTATGACTGGGGTTTCTTCTAATACATAGTTATTTCAGAAGAGGATAGCCTAATTTCCTCATTTTATGCAATTTTAACTTGTTAATTTAGTATTCAGCATACTATGAAGTGTCCTCCTATTTCATATTTATTAGTGAAAGCTAACCTAAGGTGTCACAAGTTGTAATTTTGTGGTGGACCTGGTGAAAAGTAGATTCTATTTTCAACATTAAGCTCCAATGGCAGTACAGTAGTAAAATAATTAGAATGTATACATGAAAGCTGAAATAAAATGATACCCAGTGGGCCAGTGCTAATGCATATGGTACTATAGTAGAAATACATAAAGAAAGATTATACACTAGGTAGCCCAAAGAGATTCTAGTCAATCTACCATGAACAAGAATCATAATTGCCATAAACCACGGTAAAAAGTGCACCTAGTCAGAGGTCACTTTGTAGCATGAGGAGGACAAAGATAATGAAGTGTGGTCAAATGGTAGAACCCACCCTGCAGGGCTTCGATTAGGGCACCTGCTAATTCTTTAATCTTTAATTGTGCATGTGTAAGGTGTATGCTCTGCCAGGAGATTCAAAGTTGCATTTTCTTCCGTGTGAATGTGTGAATCAATATTAGTGATTGAGTAAGACAAGCTCATCTGTTCACTCTGTCTTGAAACATGACTTATGTGTTGAGACTACATCTAGTGGGAGGGCAACTGAAATGCTTATAGCCAAATGAGTGAGAGCTTGCCAAACAGGTTTTCTGATCTGTAACAAAAGCATCTGGACAAGTGCTAGTGCTAAAATTGTCATTTAGTTTGGGATCAAAGAGGTCTGCATTTACCATAGCTTCTGCTATTTTGTTTGCCTCAACTGAGTTGTTAAGTGAAAATCAGCTGTGTCCATATGTCTTCTTGTTGTGGAACCATGGAAGCAACAGTTTCATGTTTTAAGAGAAATGTTTCTAGACACCTGTGGGTAGCTGCTCACACATTTCAAAGAGAAAAAAGGGTATAATACAAGACTTAAAGGGAGTAGTTTTGTGCCCAAGGTTTATGAAGCTGGTATTTTCTGCTCTTACTCAAACTGATTTCCAGCACTTCACATTCCACAGACAAAAATGCAACTGTGCAGAGCGAAGGCTTAGCCAGCCTCTGGAGTGATCTTGTAACTATTTCAGTTCTCAGATTTTGAAGAAGAAGAATACTTCTTTCTGTTAGCTGATGGATGCTGCTTTGCTAAATTATGCCCTGATTTACAGAGAGAGAGCATTGAGGCAATCCTCCAAAACCAAAGATAAAGAAGAGTCAAATTCAGAGAGTGTGTGGGTAAGAGAAGAACTACAAAAAGTCATTAAGTATGGCAGATTAAATGTTAACACAGCATATGAAACTCTCAGTCACTTTATATTCATTGACAGTTATTTGTCCATTCTATTTACATCTGTAAGGCCATCCACTTGAATCATGGCACATGGAAAAAATCTGTCCTCTGAAGGCATGCTTTCTACTACTGATGCTGGTGTGGTTTCTTTTTTTGCTTAGAAGAGAATACATGACTGATGATTGTGAATTAAATGTAACCCAGTGAGTTGTCAGTGACAGATATGCATTACGTGCACTAGTACTAGTCCAGATGTCATTGCTACACTCTACTATTTTTCCTTTAGCACCTTACAGCCCATAATTAAGGTTTAACTTTCTTTTTAACACTTTCAGATCCCAAGGAGCCATATAATAAAGTGAGTTATTTGTATATTACAGTTAGTTATTTGAGAAGAAGTAGTGTGTAGAGACATATGCTTGTAACTATGCAATAATTTTGCAAAAAATACTATTTCTTAATAAATGGAAACAGTTATTTTGATGAGTATAGCAAAAAAAGGAAAAGAATGCTACCTCCTAAGACATGATAGATTGTCATTTATTTTCTTTTCAAAATGTTTATGGGGTGAAAATCTAAGAGTAATCTATAGCCACGAGCACTACTCTCTGGATGCATCCACTTCAGCTCTAGCAGCTTCTTTTTCACCCTTTTTTTAAACCTAGTTTCTTGATTCTATAGTATTAACCCCTATGTTTCCCAAATTGCACACAGCATTCTAACAACGTGACTCCCATTGACTTTAATGAATCTTGATGCTGAGGATTATGTAGTTGACTGATGGCTGCAGTCTACATGTACGGTATGCAGTCACAGATCATTACACTGCCTTGTCTCTCTTGCCAGCTATAAGCAGGAGCTATAGTCTCTAGGCAATCAGCTTAATTTGCAATGGGTTTAATACAAAATATCATCAAACTGGAAGGAAGCATTATGCTTCCCCACCCCATGCTGAAAGGAGAAGACTTGATTTCTTACTATCTATCAGAGTAAAGCTACCTTCCCTCAAGAAAAAAATAGCACTTCTTGTTAATTTTTAATTGAGAAAAAGCTGAAGTTTTAGCCAGCCCAGCCCCCTAGGTCCTAGCAAATTCCTCATTCTGTGATTGTGTGTTTACATTTTTCCAGTTAAAAGCTTTCAGTTCCAGTCCAATCCACTATTGAAAGAAGTTGCATTAAGAGAAAATGTATCACAGTTGTATGGGTCTTGAGACTTTCCTGTCAAAAATGGGTGGGAAAGTGGTGCTTTGTCTGCCTTCCCCCACTGTCACCTTGGAGGACAATGGGGAAGCAATGAGTACATCTGGAAAACAACCCCGTGTTCTCAGACAGAAAGCCCAACATATGGCTCTCCTGGGACTCTGGGAGAGCACCAAACTAAAATGATGGTCCTTCGCTTTCTCTTTTCTTTTTACATCCCAAGTTTTTTCTGCCATGTCTTGAAAAGAAAGTCTGGCTGGCAGCAATACTGTTCTTTTGTCTTCTTTGTTCTCCAAGGTAACAGCTCCTGACAGGAGAAGCAAAGCTGCAAGTAATGAATGAGGGCTGCAGACATTTGGAGTTGGTGCATTAAATGCATGAGATGAAGGCAGAACAAATGTCCTGCTTGATCCTGGCACTTTTCCCTTGACATGGCTTAGTTACTTCAGTAAAAGCACCTGAAGATTTGAATCTTCAGCACTAGCCCTTGCTTTCACAGGGGGCTTTACCTTACCAAATGTGTCCTGGAAGTACAGTACAGCAGAGGAGACAGTCCAGGGTGTTCCTGTGTGGAATAGAACTTCCTGACACAGCTGGTGAGAGACCCAACAAAGGCAGATGTCCTGCTGGAACTGCTGTTTGTGAACGAAGGACTGGTGGATAACGTGATGGTTGGAGGCCATCTGGGGCACGGTGGACATGAAATGATACAAGTTTTTTGATTCTCAAGGAGGGATGGGGTTCAGCAGAATACTTTGGCCTTTTTAGGAGGCTAGTTGAGACAGTCCCTTTGGGAGGCAGTCCTGAGAGGAAAAGGAGTCCAGGAAGGCTGGACATTCTTCAAGAAGGAAATCATGAAGGCACTGGAGCTGGCTGTCCCAACATGCTCTAAGATAAGCCAGAGGGGAACAAAACTTGTCCAGATGAACAGAGAAATTTAACTGGAACCTGGGGAAAAAAGTAGAGTTTATGACCTTTGGAAGAAGGGGCAGGCAACTCAAAAGAATGAAAAGGATGTCATGAGGTTGTGCAGAGAAAAATAGAAGGACCAGAGTCCAACTAGAACTTCGTCTGGCTACTGTCATAAAAGAAAATACAAATTATTTCTATAAATGCATCAGCAACAAAAGGAGGGTTAAGGAGAATCTCCAGCCTTTAATGGATGTGGGGGAAACCTGGTGATAAAGGATGAGGAAAAGACTGAGGTACGTAATGCCTTCATTGCCTCTAATAGAAAGACCAGTTGTTCTCCAGGTACACAGTGCCCTGAGCTGGAAGACAGGGATGGGGAGAAGAATGAAGCCCCCATAATCCAAGGGGAAATGGTCAGTGACCTGCTACACCACTTAGACATAAACAAATCTATGGGCATGTGTTGGAACCACACAGTGGTACTGAGGGAGCTGGCAGAAAGTGGCACTGCGCCACTTTCCATCATTTACCAGCAGTCCTGGTTAACTGGGGAGGTCCCAGTTGACTGGAAGTTAGCAAATTTAACACTCATCCACAAGAAGGGCTGGAAGGAGGATCCACAGAACCACAAGCCTGTCAGTCTGACCTCAGTTCCAGGAAAGGGTGGACTCCATGATCTCAAAGGACAACCTAATGATTTGATGACTCTGTGTTTCTATGGTGCTGTTAGATTTGAAAAGAGAATCAAAGATTTTTATTTCCCTTCTTTTTGTCCAATTCTTTTCAAACAATTAAGCTTCTTGCATTTGGGTCTCACATATAGGCTCACTAGCAGGAATGAAGTAAGAAGTGCAATAGGAAGCAGCAATATCCCTGTGCAGCAATATTAATGATTTATTTAATTTTTAAATCAAAGTTGTAAAGAAATAGGCAAATCAGTGTTATTATTGCTTCTAATGAATGATATGTGAGAAGTATGTGTTTTTGTTGTACAAAACAAAGATCCTTAATTAGGACATCTTATGAAAGCATTGCAAGAAGGATGTAACTTTGATTTCTGGCAATGGAATAGTACCAAAGGGATCCAAAATACATTTAACATGAGTATATGAATTATTATTGGACATTATACAAAAATTTGCTGAAAAGGACTGATAATTTAATAAAATTCTAAACCGTTTGTAATTTAAAAGGGTGGGTAGGTAGTAGGTACATATATGGTCATATCCCTAATGCACATAAAATGCTAATTCATGTAGTTTGTATATAAATAATGAGTAATGATTATAATAAGCTGCTAATGAGCATATGATTAAACTTTGTTCTGATAAATAATATCATGTAGTTAATTGGATGTTATTTAAGCATTAACGTCTAGACATATTCACACAAAAAAGTAAATATCTGCAGGCATGTTTAGGTTTGGTGTATGTATGTCCAACCTTATCACATTTCAGAGCACTCCTGTAATTAGTGTGCATCAGGCAGCACCGGGATAGGTGAGTGCAATTACACACACACACACACACACACATGCTTTAAGAATTGGATATGACACTCAGTGTAAGGAACTGGAATTCACACAGAAAGTCTGTGGTGAATTGAAGGCAGCTGTCCTGAATCTCTGGCTGGAGCTCTCTTCTTTGCAAGATCCTTTCAGACCAGGAAATACCTGGACATATTTATAAAATTATAATAGATATAAATCAACAAACTGATTTTAGATCTTGCACAGTATAATTTTTTCCAGCTGTTATAAATATTGTCCTGTTTGTAATGATTGAAGAAACATAAGAAGAAAATTCTTACCAATAAGGTTAAGTAGCTGTTAAGATTGTTTATGGGCTTATAAGAAATGGATTAGAAAATGAGCAAGACTGTTTTAGCCAATACTCTGTACCACACAGAGTTTCCTAGGATTGCATTCAGAAAAGTTATGATGATAATGATGATGATGATGATGATGAATATTAGGAAGACAAAAACCTTGGCAATAAGTTGTCTGGAAAATCTTTCTCTTAAGTTGGTTTAAATGTGTGCTTGGGTCAACTTGCCTGCCTTGTGGAGTTGCTTTTCTGGACATCACACCTTCTTCACTTCTTGGCTCTTAGGGGTGTGCTCCTGTTATTTGGCTGCTTTCAGCATTGCCTTTCTATGGTGTTCTGTTGCATTTTGGCAGAAGTCTCCCTTGTGCTCAAAAAACCCTTTCAGTGCAGGAAGGAAAGCCAGCACTTCCTTTTACATCTGATGTGTCACTTCCCTGTGCCTGTCAGGCCTCTGTTAGAGGCTTTGCAAAAGGCCACTTTGGCTTCTCCTGAGGTATCTGTACCTCCAGCTCTTGCATAAATACCTTAGCACCTTAAAGCCGGTGCTTATAGATTTATTTATTCTTTCAAGTACCCACTTCAGATTCTCCTGCAAGTCCCATGCTGCATCACTGAGGTCTTAAGGTTTCAGAAGTATCTCAAGGGCATGTGCAGAATTTAAAAAAATTACTCAAAATTTTGCAATTTTTCCTTCATGTCAACCAGCCTAGGCAGTAAGTGGCATCAGGTACTGACTTCTTCCAAGTGCTCTGCTCAGTGGTTTTGGCTCAGAGCAGATCCTAGGTTTACCTGAAGACTCTCTAACTATTTTTCAGCAGCTGATTTACTCTGTCTTAGTTTCAAAGAGCATAATAACACCTTTTGTTTGCAGCCTTGTCAGCTTTTTCTTCACCAGCCTCATCACAGCTAATGGTTCTTTGCATTTCAGTAGTTCTACCTTAACTTTGCCCTCAGAATGTCCTGAAATACGTCCTTAGGTTTCAATTATTCACAGACTCCCAGATGAATCCTCTGTTTTTCTCTATATGTTGTAAGTATAAGCCTGGCCTGTGATGAGGCTACTATCCATTGCCCAGAGGGGTGATAGATGTCCCACCCCTGGAAACATTCCAGATCAAGTTGGATGGGGCTCTGAACAACCTGATATAGGTGAAGATGTCTCTGCTCATTGCAGGGGTTTTGAAATAGATGACGTTTAAAGATCCCTTCCAATCCAAATGATTCTGTGATTCTATGATGTTGTGATTCTATGAGTTGCTCTGCCTTGTTGCTCAAGTAGCCACTGATACTGTTTTGTGTCAACAGCTATATGCTCCAAGTTATAATATGGCCTGCTTCAGGATTTTTCTTACTGACAGCCTGCATGTATCCAGTGCCTTAGGAAGCTTTTACTAAAGATAATCAGTCCTTTGTAACATTTCTAAAGTCTGATATTAGCACTCATATGTAATGCGGGAGCTGTGCTGCAGTTGGCTTCACAATTCAGCTGGACTATTGAACAGCAATAGGCTGCTGATTATTTAGTAACCCCACCAATATGGCATCTTTCAGTTGGCAGCCTTCTTCTGCAGTGTGTTTATATATTTGAATCAGCACATAACTTTGAATTTGCCAAAGTCACTTTGCAGACAGTCTTCTCTGTATTGAAAATCATTGTTCCCAGTCACTGCATGTACTGCCATTTTCATTTTCTCCGCTAACAGTGAGATTAGGACATGCTTTTTTTTTTATTTCTCTTGAGTGACTTCTTATAAGGATGAGCATTTTTATTTGTGTATTTGTATCTGCTTTACAGAAAATTTATGCTGCTTTTAGACAATTGCACTCTAAATCTTTTCTCTTTTTTCTTTAAAGGTTATTCGAACCTATATGCTGGTTCTGTGCAACCAGCTGTCACTGTTTTGATGCTGGGCATTTCAGCAGTCCATGTTTTTTGCAGAAAGTCCTCTAGGATTCAGAACTTATTCCACCACTGTCTCCCAATATCTCAGCTTGCCACAGGAGAACCTGTTTTTCCTTCAGAGACAAAAGTAACTCAGCCACAGAACCAGAGTTCCCAGCTCTGCTATTTAAATGTTTGTCTTGCTTGAGATTTCTTAGATTCAGGTGAAGAACTTACTCCGTCACCCCATACTGGAAATATATTACCTACCAAAACTTGCCATTGATTCATGTTGCATGTGTTTTTCCATTGTGATGGTGTTATTCCAACATGCTGACATCTGGGTGGAGACTCAATTCCCATTTCCAGTACTTTCATTCTTGTGTGAGGATGTTGTAGAAATCCTTGTAGGATATTGTAGCAATTTTATGGGAGGACGTTTCTGGAGCTACTGTCACGCTGCCTCTTTGGTTTTGTTTTTATCCCGTGTTTGCCTGCACACCAGGCAGTTTGTTGCTGTGAGACTCAGTGGCCTGACTGTTGCCAGCATGTCTCACACACTGCCTGCTGAGTCAAATCAGGGAGCCTTCCAAGTTTCCCACCTCACCGTGACAAGTCACGTCCACAGAGATGCTACAAACATAACCAGAACTTCAGGCTGGCCTTCCCCGAAACACCCCTAAAATTCCTCACACCAGCTGCTTAAAGTATTTCCTCCCAGGACCATGACATTTACCACAGGCAGATGCTGACAAGCAGATTTGTCTGTAATGCTACTCCAAATATAATTATCTTACTTGAGAGATGAGTAATACAGAGCTATTTGGTCAAAAAGATCTAGCAGTTCAAAACATAGGTAGTGAAGTGGAGTAGAAATCTCTTTTACAACTCTAGCTTCTGTAAATTGAGAAGAAAACAGACTTATTTTACTCACACTCCCAAGGAAGCCAGAGAATGTATATTTGTGTCTATCAGTTTGTATCTCTCTGCTAATAACTTGTGACCTCATTAGTTGATTTCAGTCAAATTTGACTGAAGGGTACCTTTACCCTTCATTCTTGAAAATGATTAAATCTGCATTTTAAAATAATTAATTAATATAATTAGGTGATAATTAATGAAATAATAAATCTATACGTTTTATAAAATTGTGTAACCACAAAGGGAAAAAATGTATTCCAGCATTCCCCACACGGGAAAGAAGAATTGACATGTGAGCATCTTTTGCATGCTCTAGACTGACAAATCTGCAAATTAGAAGTACACTTGATAAATTATAAGCATTTTAAAATATATATATACTTAAAGCAAGATAAAAACTGGTGAAAAAACATGTTTCTTGAGTTCCAGGACTCATGGCAGTATTGTTAAATATTGTCCTCTTCTTTTCATCACTCTTTCCAGGTGTGTCTACATGAGCAACTTGTGGACTGCTTGGACAAGTTAGCATATTAGTGATAATACTCAGCTGCAAGTGATGTAGAATGGAGAAGTGCAACCATTAGAGTACAAAAAATCCTAATTGCAGGTACAACTGAAGGTGTGTAACTGTGTTATGTCCTCAGTCTTCCGTCCACCTTTGAGCATCTGAAAAAGGATTCATTTTGTCTGGTTGCCTAACAGAGTAGATGCAGTGACATGGGATATCTTTTTCAGTGCTCTTATATTCCTATTCCCACTGACCATAACTAACTGACACAAAATCAAATGGGCTTGGTTTATGCCAAAGACTTTTTGTCTATTCAGGCTGTTAAACCATGCTTAATGTCAGTGTAACTTCACTAATCTTTTAACATGATGCCATACTCTAGAAGAGGCTGCTTTCCTGTTTGTATTTACAACGGATAATAATTCTCAGTAATTCTTCTCATATAAAACTGGACTGTGGATGGAACATATTTAATACAAAAAAAATCCAAAAATATCCTTGCACCTCAAAGAATATTTGGTGATGAGATTCACATTGCCTGTTTTGAAGAATGAGACTCAGTCAAAACACCTACAAACAGAGACCACCTATTTCATGTCTGCAGAGCTGCTGAATCTGCTTTGATTTTCCACTCCTTGCCTCAGAATAACATAGTGGAGTTTAACCTTCATTATATGATTATGTCTGTACTTCTCATGGTAATTAAGTGACCTTCCAGAACAGTGAACAAAACTTTCAGGCTGAGAGATTAATTCTGAGAGGTGTGAACTTTTCTGTTCATCCCAATCGATGTTAACTCTGAAGCCTTACAGATAGCTTACATTTCAGTCTCTTTAACTATTTCACTGCTGATCACTTTGCATGAAAGGCTCACTAATAAAATTGAGCCACAAAAGTAGTTTCTCCCAAATGACTGGGAACTCCAGACCCACCAGATCCTCTTATCTGCAGCATCTATAACACAATAGTTTGGTATCAGAACAGGAGACTGTAGCATACTGAAGACCAAGACCAAAAAGGTGCTCTTCACCAAAATGTGAGGGAACCACAAAAAATGAAATTTCATGTTAAAATAAATAAAATAGGAGCCTCTGTCCTGAAATTATTATTCATGCTTATATTTAATTCAAGAAATATCTTTCCTAAATGTAAAGGAAGCTGTCACAGAATTTCTAGGCTCACTCTACAGGAATGCAAGGGTAGCCAGAAACACTGCAGCACAGCATGGGTCCAGCTGTAAAAAGCATACATTGAGTCCTGATCTTAGCTAAGCAGATTAGCACCAAGATAGAGCCAAATCACTTTTACACCTTATTCTGATTAGAAGCTATTCACAAAAGTAAGAAGGTGACTTTGTTTCCCGTATTAATGGGGTTGAGCACATTTAACTCCTGGAAATACTTGGCCCCTCACAGCAGCAGTCGCTCTGTTACTTTTTGTGCCTCACGTACAAGGGCTTGTCGCCGCTTTCAAGTTATGCCAGGGTGACGTTGAAGAGGAATGGGAAGCATCTGAAATAGCTCGTGGTGTAACCCCTCTCGCTCAGTATCACCCAGGCACTGCAGATGAAACAACCACCAGAGCTCCTCCTCAGTGGCACTGCCACGTCCACGGCTCACCCCTGCGGTGCCCAGGTGCTGCAGGGCAGAGATTTGGGACACTGGCTGAAGTGTCTGGAGGTGCTCAGCCCACCACCACCCCAGCCAGGGATCTGGTGGGGCCAGCCACTCAAACATTCCCTCCAGCTTGAGAAGAGTGCGTGTCACCCTGAGTTTTGCAGTCTTTCGATGTTTTCACTTTGTGATAAAGTTTCTAACACACTTTCTGTAAACATAGTCCTATTTTGTTTACTGTTCTTATTGTTTTCATTCTTTCTTTTGAAGCGGAGAAAGTTTGATGGACTTTTCAGTTGACCAGTGTGGTTGGAAAGGTGGTAACCTCATCCTCCAATCCATGGTCATTCCTAGACACACACATATATATGAGAAGAATAAACAGCTGGAGCCCCTTTCCTGGCTTTGACCTGGCTGAGTGTGTTTGCGTGCTTCTTTTCATGTCCAAGTGCGACAAGTGCAGGGTGCTTATGGCTGTGATAAGGTCAGGTTAAACAGTTCTCAGGTGGAAAGCAGTGGATGGAATGGACTTGCTGAAATCTGAGCACTGGTTTATGAAATTTCTGCCACTGCTGGAGCTAGTCAGCATTATATAGTCCCTGGATCATCAGGGACTTTACGATCTGTCTTAGTCTATTTGTGTGCTAACAATAACTTTAGCTGCTAGTTTCATGAGCTCTGCTCTTCGCAGGGAACAGTAAACTGTGCCTGAAAATCAGTATGTAAAATACATTGTAAGGGAAGGGAATAAAACAGCCCCACAAGAAAAAAAATGAAGTGACAAAAGGCTGTAGGAGATTAATAAAACTTAACTGGCTTACAAATAGAAAGAAATAGAATTATTAAAATAAAACTTAACTGAAACGAGTTTTTTAAAAATTTTCATATCTCAGATCTGCAAGCTTGTATTTGCTGACAAGTCTGTAACTAGCTATTTTTATATTTTTGGGTTTCCATCTCTTTATATCAATCTGGTGAAAGCTTATTAAACCCTTATTTGAATTTTTGTATCTCTTTCTGCCTAAACCTTTACAGTGACTCACATAAAAAGCAATATTTTAAAAATCCATATATAAAAGCTAGAATAGTAGCCCAAGTTTTAGTAATATATTTTGATTTTATCAGGCCTTACTAAGCAAATGATTGGGAAATAAAGTGCTATTTCTCCTTGAATATTTAGATGAAGTGAGTATATTTTGTGGCTTCTCTGGAGAAAACAGGACTCTACTGACACTCCAGCCTGAGAAGTCTGCTCTGCACTTGGGTTCTTTTGGAGATAAGTTGTTCTAATTAACTGTTCCTGCATAACTCAGCTGCTTGTCAAATGTTGTTCCTTTCCAGTCTTCTTCATCAAATCTCGATGGAACAGATAGTTCATCATCCTGTATGTCCATATTTGTTGTTTTGCACTCACAGTGAGTAAATGTATTCAAAGGTTTTGTGAAATATGAGTCTATTCATTCTGTATTGTCTGAATGAGGCACATCAGTTCAGCACAGGTAACTTGTTTTCATGTGCAGATTTTATAATGAGAATGTGTTTGAGGAAATTTGGCTTGTTTGCAGTCATAAGGTTGGCTTAGGCAAAGGTGTCTCATTTTTTGTCAATTTTTTTTATTCAACTACTGCATGATTTAGTACTTCACCTGATGGTCGTGCTAAAATACTTGGGTGTTACAGAGAATAAGATTAAGATTCCATGGAACTATTTCTCCATTAAAGGATAATTTCTTTGTTTCTTAACTTTCTTTACTAAAATCTTAACAATGTCAACAGGGACTCACTCAGACTTTGTCATTTGTCTAGCAGCATTGGAATGATATTGTAGTATGGAAAAATTCACATTCTTTGGCGTATTCTACCAATCCATGAAAAGTCAAGTAAATTCCGTTATCTTAAAGCCAGTTAGTTGGGATGGTAAAATGGGAGAAATGCCAGTTATTTGGGGTGGCCACTGCGGGGATATCCAGCAAATTTCCTGATTTCCAAGGGGCTAAAAAGTTTTCAGTGCTAATAAGATTCGTGCTTCACGGTCAAAATGCCTATCTCTGCTTTTCTTCACAGTCCATCAGGAGCTCTGCAGATTTACATTAAATTTTTCTTTTACATTTGGGCCGCCATTCAAACAGGTTTACCAATTATTATTTGCGGTGTTTGACCACTATTTGAAACAGCCTTTTCTTGTTCCGTATTAGCTTCATAGCATTTCAGCTCTGGACATTCTGAAATATGACATGGCTGCCTTTATGTGTGACATTATCTGGTGTCTTCAACAAATTAGTTACAGTGTGCTTCAAAGGCAAATGGACCGTCCTGCTAAAAGGACATACATGAGCATCTGTTTTTGTGAATTTCTTACAAGTTGTCTAATATTTCATCACAGGTTCTTTTTAGCCCCTGCTCTTAAGCTGGCATAGAGGTAACTTAGTTGATGTTGGCTGTCATTTCTAAATTGCTATGAGGTCAAGATTCTCATGTTCTCTGTCCTGTCAGGCAGTTCTGGATAGAAAATTTACTAAGTACGTATTGATCATTTTCTTGTAGTATTCATCTAAAATATAACACTGAAGCTTCAACAGAAAGCACCAGATATGTCAAAAAGCTGTTAACAGAATTGTGTAGAATGCTGTGCAGTGAGCATTTTCCACATTGAGTTTCCTAGCTTTGAAAAACAGATTAAAATTTTCCCCATTTAAGAGCAAATGGAAGTAATTCCTTTTCCTATCAAATACATTTGCATGGGTCTGCTATTTGGTGTGACTGTCACAAATTTAGATGATGACAACTTTTACCAGAATGCTTTGATTTTTGAAATATCCTGTGTGCACTTAAATAACTGGATGATACTGCTTCTCAGGGTTTCTTTAAGAGAGATTATTAAAAAAAAAAAAAAGTGGAAATGACGTTTTTAGATTACATTGCTACATTTTCCAGAAATACTCAATATTGAACATGATTTTTAAAAATCACGGTTGACTGATATATAGCTTTTATTGGTAAACTGTTCTTTTGGATTAACATATTTTTCTGTAGTGGTGTTACTTGTATTTGAAGTGCTATATTCCTAAATAGGCATTAATAATAATAATAATAATAATAGGTATTCATACAATACCTGTAGTAATGAAGGAATTTAAATACTTTTAAAGTCACAGCTGTTTCTGTCTCACACCCTCCTACAGAATCACAAAGAATTACAGAATGGTTGAGGTGGGAAGGCACCTCTAGGGATCATCTAGTCCAACTCCCTGCTCAAACCAAGGTCAAGTAGAACAGGCTGATCAGGGCTGTGCCCAGTTGAGTTTTTAATATCTCCAGGAATGTAGACTCCAAAGTCTCTCCATGCAACTTCATTTGGTGTTTGACTATTCTTGTAGTAAAAAGATTTTTCTTATGTTTCCCTGGACCCATCAGGGCCCACGGATATGTGTAGGTACAGTTTGTTTGAATGTTCCCTAAACTGAGCCTCGTAGAGTGAGGGTAAGTCTTCCTGGCTCCAGACGTTCTCCCTGGTGTCATGGACCTGGGATTGCTGAAGGTCAGTCTTCCCATAAAGGCAGAGGGAAGGAGACGCTGAGTGCCTCATCCTTCTTCCTGTCCCCAGGCACCCTGCACTGCTCAGCCATGAGCCTACACATTCCTCTGTGTTCCTTTTGCAGTTGGTAGATCTGTAGAAACCCCTCTTGTTACCCTTTGTATCGCTTGCCAGATTCAGCTTTGAGTGGGCTTTTGTTTTGCTAACCCCATCCCTGCACACAGAGCCTCTCCAGTCAACACCCTCAAGGGAGCTGCAGCACATGGGCAGCATAGCTGTCCTTCTTTGTGAGACTTAACCAGCCTTTTAAAGTCTGGTTTTCTTGATACACTCACCCCTTGAGACTCCCATGATATGCCACTTCCAATTATAGAGGAGGAATACCATGATTTCTTTTCAAAGGATGAAAAAGTATCTCTAGCATGTTTGAGGGAGCTGGCCACCAGAGAATTTAAGACATTCTGTGGAGCACAATGTTCCTTCCAATAGGGTTCAGGGAATTTCACAATTTCTGCTAAAAATTATGAGTGCATGGAGAGATTTATTTTCTTGGAAAATATAATCACTTCATTCGTCAATGAAAAATCAGGGGTTCTGAAAAACTGAATTTATTGAGAATGCAATGCCCTGAAATTAAGAACACTAACTGCCAGCTTCAAGGGACTGGCAGCAAAGTGTGTTCCTTTCACAATGTAAAGTATAGTGCTTGGGCAAGCTGCATTTCTACAGAATGTAAAACGAGCCTTGAACAGCGCCCTGCTTCTGAGGTCACTTGTTCTTTTCATGTGAAGGTGCCACCCTATAAGCTTGGGAAATCCTGTGTCACAAAATAGCTGTGGGTTGGCCAGAGACTATAAATCATGTTTTGGAATTTGGGGTGTTATCCAATATGAATGAGACCATTCCTTTTATATAAACAACTTTCTATTTTTTTCCTATCCATTATGCTGGTGCTAAATATATCATTCTAATGGGCTCTGTAGGCTTGCAATGGATTTCCTCTTGTGACTCAATATTTTTTCTATTAATTTACTTTTTATGTGTTTCCACTCCTATTCCTAGAAGCACAGCATGTATCCTCACTATAAGAAAGAGATGAAAAAGAAAAAGAAAAAGGAAAAGGAAAAGAAAAAGAAAAAAAGAAAAAGAAAAAGAAAAAGAAAAAGAAAAAGAAAAAGAAAAAGAAAAAGAAAAAGAAAAAGAAAAAGAAAAAGAAAAAGAAAAAGAAAAAGAAAAAGAAAAAGAAAAAGAAAAAGAAAAAGAAAAAAGGAAAAAAAAAAAGAAAGAAGAAAAAGAAAGGTCGAAAACCATGATTTATCTTCTATTTGAAAAAAAACATCTGCAGAACAAAATGAGCCTCTTGATGCCGGAATTGTCATCAATGATGACTTTGACAAAATGAGCAATACATAATTTGCTAGCTCCCTTGCGAAGCTGAAACAGATTGTCGAATAAAACACTGGAGGAGATGCATATGGGGTGAGTAGACCAGCTTTGAATATGAACACAAGCAGGTGGTCATTTAGTAGTGGTTCTAAGAGGCAGGACATCCCTAATTTGGAGGGTCATTTGCATTTGGAAATGCTCACTGATAAATACTGATGTATTCCCTATAGTAAAGCAGGAGTGATACTGCCAAAACTACAGCTATTTCTGTTCCAGGGTAACTTGAACAAACCAGACAGCCCAAGGCAAAGTAGAGAGTGGTTTACACTCCAGCAAACCTGCCATTAGTGGTGGGTTTGCAGAATACAGATTAGTAAGATTTGAAAAAGTGCTTTCTAAAAAAGAGAAAAATAGAACCTCTTCACTCTCTGGTAAGAAATGATGGGTTTTTTGTAAGGCAAGCAGAGCAGCTGTATTGACTTAAATGCTGTGTAAAATAGTCAACCTCCAAAATTGTTTTATCACAACCTCCAATTTTGAGTAAAGCCACTACTCTGAATTCTCAAATTGCTCACTCCACTGTCAGTCACTTCACAGAAGCTGCAACACTCAAATATGTATGTTCCTGTATCTCTCTTACTCCTTTTCTTGACTGTGTGCCTGTATATACTGTTAGATCATGAAAGATACTATTTTAAAAACATCTTTAAGAGATGTTGTGCTTATCATGTAAAAAATTATGCTTGTTTGAAGAAGGGTGGCATATGATCATTTTGACTAACATTCCATTGCATTCCTAGTACTTGCCTGTGTCAGCCAAATTAATTAAAATATTCCATTAAGGAATTATTAATCTACCGATCAAGAAAGGTTTCTATGACATGCTGTTCCTGCAAAAACCTTTTCCTTGTTTGAAGCCCCCACAAGATGTTCTGATTGCCTTCAACCCCAAGGAGATTAAGTGACATTGTGAGCTTTTCAGGACTGAGGACATTCTTCCGGTTTGGACAGAGGATGATATCCAAAGGCCTGACTTCTGACTAGGAACTTCAGATATTAGTATGCTATAAATAACTAATGATGATGTCAGCTTGGGGGCACTTAGCAACGTGTAAGAGCATGCTGCTCCTTCAGCAGTAGTTCTGTAATCTCAGCCTTTTAGCATATTACCTCTAAAAGAACATAACTTCCTCTGGAAGCTTCATTTCCATTTAACCAACCTTGTCCTTTTTCAAGATATACTCCCCTTGACATGTGTAAGAGAAATACCCCGATGAAAACTTGTTCAGAACCGTTAATTACTTTTGACCAGACTCCTTCCTCCATACCTTGGTTAATAGTGTAGATTGGAAAAAATAACAGCCAGATCTGTTATCCCAGCAATTATTGAGAAACGAAAGTGACAATTTGCTTACTTGCCTGAAAGATCAAACAGTAAAACCCTAATTTCAGTCACTTGGCACTGGATTTTATATATTAAAACTGGCAGGCACACTTTATGCAATGTCCAAGCAGAAATGACCTCAGGCTTTTATGGACTACAGCACGACGTTCTCAGAATCACTGTGGCTACCCACTCCTTTCTTTTTTTCTTTTTGTTTGTTTGTTTTTGTTTTATTTTGTTTTCTGGGGGTTTTGGAGGGGTTTTGAGTCCATGTTAACCATACATACATACAATCAGAAATAAAATTTAAAAAAAAAAGTGACCTAATGAATCATACATCATACAAATACAATGTAGTGTGCCTTGACACTGAGTGTTTAATAACCCATCCTTAGAGACAGTGGAAAACTGCAGTAATTGAAGAAGGAAGAATATTTGACTCTTGAGTATGACTTTATGAACACTATATAGTTCATAGTACACTAGGGATATTTTAAGTGCAGACCATTGGTGTACAGTAAGTTTACCTCTTTGACAAATGATTATTTTACCACATACTCAGATAGGAATCTTTTACTACTGCAGATGAACAAAGACAAAAAGCTGCAGAGCATTCTCATTCCCTTTTTTTGTGTTTCCCTCGTTCTTAAATCTATTCTCCACGTTGTCCTTCAGGTCAGGAAAAGAAAGAAGCTTCAGGACTAGTGCGAGTCAATTCAGTTTGCTAAAATCAGCATGATCAGATTTTCTTTGGTATAACAAGGTGGTTGCTTTACAGACACCTGCCTTTCCTCTACTCATCTGTGCTCTGAAGTTGAAGCATAGACCACTCACTAGTAAATTAACTAAAGAGTTCACTAACCTTATCCTGTAACTCCTACCTATGGGAGAGCTTCTTAGTTCATTGAACCTACATGAATATTGAATAATTTTTGGCTACAATCATCTGTGCACAGCTCTATATGGCTAGCTAGATGCTAAAAATTAGGAATCTTTACCTCAGTAAGAAACAGAAATATGAATGCATTAAAGAGGTCTTCTGCAGAAAAATGGATCAGTACTGCTTTAGCTTTGCACAATGCAGTTTCTTTTAAAGCCAAGTGATTCACAAGGCTATATATACACAACTAAAAAAGTTCTCTGCAGATTATATCCTATGGAAATAATAGTACAGTCCATTAATTACCCTCTCTGACGAAAGGAAGGGTGAAATTTGTTATAGAATCAGACCACAAGATAGGAAGTCCCAGGCATCCATTATATAATTTAGTCCTGACATAGCACATTAAATTCTGAGAAAGGAAGACCATTTTACTGTAAAGTCAGCAAAATGCCACGGAACTAAAACCCTGCTGCCTGCATACCACTAACCATATCTACAGTGAATAACTATTCTAACGATCACATCGGTATTAATGCTGTAGGAATTTTGCAGTGGTTTGTGCTTTGGCTTCAGCCTCACATAGGCATTTCCGTTGCTCCAGCAGACATTTTAAGCTTTGACATTTTGGTGAAATATTAAACCTCCTATTTACACCATCATGGTTTTTCACTCTGCAACCTGGTACGCCAAAGGCACACCTGTTGAATTAATATGCCCTCCTGCTACCCCTTCCCAGATCTGTTTGCCAACCAGGGGAGCAAACACAGCAGGCCAGGATTTCCAGGAGCTGGCTGGTGATGAGGTTGTGACTTTGGACTCGACCCTGAGCTAACAGCACTTCCTGGCCTGGTCTGTGCCACCAGTGGCCTGGGAAGCAGTGTGACTCCCAGGTTTTAGAAGAGAAAAATTTCTAAAGCTCAGAATTGATCACACGCCTTCAGCCAGAAAACAGAAGGACAAACCAAAGTCCAGTATTTTCCTTGCTTCTGACAGGAAAGAAAGGTGAAGTTTTGTTGTCCCTAAATGCATGGCAGAGCAACATCGAATTCCATATTTTTTACCAATTTCAGTGAGAAATTAGATACCTTTTTGGTTATAGCCCCTGGTGTCAAAGTCCTAATGCTCAAAGATGGGATCATGAGAGATGAAGACCTGCCTTTTGTCCTTGCACAGTCCAAATCAAGGTGTAGCCCAGTGTCAGAAAGGGGAACACTGTTTGGTTTACTGTGTGCAATTAATTCATTTCTGCAGTGATGTCTAGTGAACAGCAGTGGAATGGATTTAATGATTTTTGCCATGTTTATAAACTGCCCAAGAACGTGCTGGGTGCTTTGGTCACCCCTTGGGCTTTTGGACTCACAGCCTTTGCTATCCTAAGGCTGTATTTTCCCCCTCACAGCTGGCTGCACAGTGTGGAGCAGCTCAAACAGACTGCATTCAGCTGGGTATTTACTTAATTTACTTTTTCATACAACCTCTGATTTAAGTAAAATTATGAATAAATTAGAAAGCTACCACATGGCTTTCCCACCAGGACAGCACACATTCTCCTGCTGTTTCAAATCCACTGATCTGTTTCTATGCTGAGGTTCACAGCAAGGCATCAGTATCTGACAACTGGTCAGCTCAAAGTTCAAAGATCAAAATGAGTCCATGTTTGGGTCAGTTCTGAGACCAAATGCAGTACAGTAATGGGGACAGTATATCCTGAGACAACAAAGAGAATATTTGTTTTCAGCATGCTATTTGCTGAGCCAGGTTTTATCCAAATCCATTAAAGAGCACAGCTAACAGCACTGCTGTGGCTATGAACACCCTTATGCGATTCTACTTCGTTACGTGTTAGCCCTAAGAGGCCTCAGTAGACTAAACAAGTACAGCTACAGTGGGGGATGAAAGGATCAGAGATCAATTTATAGGAAAAACAAGCTCTCCCTGTTCCTCCTCCTTCTCAGAAGCCGGTGATTAGGCGCTGTGTAAGGCACTTCAGCGGCGGTGCCAGCCAGCACCAGCATCCTGCTCCACACCCCCCCAGCGCAATCCCGCGCATCGGAATCGCGGCAACTGGAATCCATCATTTCCCAGCAGCAGATAAGGCTCCCCTTGTTTATGACTAGTAGACTGGTGGTAAAAAAATGCTTCATAATAGTGTTATTTGTTCTGTATCACAAAAATTTGGCTGATTTGCATGAGAAAAACCTTCCTTAGCTCAAGCACCTACCCAAATAGCCTCCACATTATACATTTTTCTCCCACTTTAGTAGGAAGAAAAGTCCGTAAGTTCGAGGCAATAGAGGAGCTGGATGTCTCAGAACAGACCTTTTTGTTCCCATACAAAAACAGACACCTTAAACCTTTGTCATGAGTTTGGAGAGTTTCCTGCTTTTTAGAGTGCTCATTTCTCAGTGTGTTTTTTCAACAGTGTTTCTTTGTAGAGGTTTTCCTTGTTGTCTATCTAAAAACGTTGATCTTTTCTGCTTCTACTAGATAATTTTTTTTTTAATTATAGCGTCAACCTTGGCAAAAAAAGAAAAGAAAAGAGTCAGAAAAGAGAGATGCCAAAAGCTAGTAAGCATCTAACTGCAGCACTCTCTGCCAATCATAAAGGTATATTTTACTTAAGAGTTCTAGGAGAAAGTTATTTTTGAAATATCTTTTTACAGCACAACCTGCAGTGAAAGCCTTCTTAATTTATCCCCCCAAATTTTTTTACATAGCTATGGCTAACAGAAATTCTTAAGAACAGCTGAGTAACAAGCTATCAAGGTTGTTCATGTTAACAACATACATAAAAATTCTTGACTGGATACTTGTAAGAGATGTATTCGATTTCGTCATTTATGTTCAGCACGGAAAAGGCAAGGTCTGTGTTACGAACCAGAGTGTTGCTTGTGTCCTCTCCCCTCATCTGCTACCTTGAGAAGAATACTCCCTGCAAGTGTAAGGAAGGCATATGTTATGCTCAGAATAAATTAGTCCTTCCCTTGGTAATAATCAAGGCTGGTCAGAAGAGTATGTTCTATTGTCCTTTGATTCCTGGAATTTGCCCAAGAAAATAACCACATATATTGTCTCCAAATGCATTACACAAGATTCAGGGAAGTCCTATCAAAACCAATTGAAGATGTTCTCATGAGGCTTAAAATCTCAGTGCTAGTCCTATCCATTCAAAATCTTGTCACAGAGTTGTCATTGCTTCATACTGGAAATTGAAGTGAGCTTTGGGGCATCTCCCTTAGTCAGTGAATGTGGATAGATTCACAATAGCTGAGAGGCTGAAAAATCAGTGTTACTGGTGTATTCCATCAGCACCACACATAGTGGTGATTGACCTACTTCAGTGCTTCTGTGAATATGAATGAAGCATTCTCAAATCCTTAAAATGCTGCCAAACATATCTGTGACAGGGTATATCCCTTTCATTCTGTGCCAGGATAGCAACCTTGATCCTCAGGACTTAAAAAATAACCTCCAAGACTTTTATATGCATCCCTTTGAGTAAATTTAATCTCATCTCAACCATCGTGTTTTTATCATCATTAATATTAATAATTTTAAATTTTAAAATATTTACATAACAGTAATTATTTAGGGACTACAAGAAATGGGGGAATATTAGACAGGTTGTAGTGTTTACCTCCAAGTAAATATAATTTTATAAATTAATGTTAACATGCTAAAACATGGCTACTCACAAACTTGCTATGAAAACATGTTAAAATCAGCAGCTCTTCTACCTATATCTCAGAGTTGCCCTTTGAAATCATCCCTCATGGGAAGCTATTATGCTGCAGAAACCTTCCTGAAAGCTGCTCCCACACAAGAGGAAAAGCTAAATACATTGTGTAACACAACAGTGCAATTACATGAAAAGTAAACAGAGACTCTGGCACTCTCTTGTGTGTTCCAGCCCCTGTGTGCTCTGTTCTGTGACGTGGGCACCTACTTGTTGCTGGCATTTCTTGACCCCTTCCTGTTTTCAAGAGAAATACATCTGCTGAACCAACAAACAACCCTGCATGGAACAGCCCTCTGGGCAGGGTTCACCACAGCCAACGTGTCAGTCATCTGGGCTACTCAGCCAGCAGTGCTTTGCCCCTGCCTTTGAACACCCAACCTGATCCCAGAAGCAAAATTATCTTTACAAAGCCACCATCTTTGCCAATTTTGCTGGGGAATCTTTGCATACAGCTTATCAGACAGCGAGAAAGGGGTCTTGATGTGGGGGGTATTTTTCCCATCAGAATTCCTGCACTAAAATACATTAAAAGATTTTTCTAATCAATTACTTCTACCAAGATTCAGTTTGGTTTGTTGTCTGCTGAAACACAAAAAGTAGAAATATATATTTTTAGTCAAGAAAGGAACTAATTGGCTGCTTTAATGCAAAATCAAACACCTTTTATAATTGCTTTATGTACACATAAAAGTTCCCTGCTAGCTGTGCCAGTGAAGCCTGTATTTTATCTGCATCATCTGCTTCTTTTGAGATCAGAGGATTTCTGACTCAAACCACATACCCTCTTTCTCAGTATCTCTCTGTACGTATATTACTATTTCCTCTTTCATATAATCTAACAATCTTCTGAAGATGTTATAATTGTACCTTAAGCATCTACATTATCTGAGTGGAAAAACCCTGTAAAAAATGGGGGAGGGTGGAAACATATATTTCAAAACCATGTTCCACGAAGCTCAGTTAATTTATGTCTCTGAAGGTTTCTTCTTCTCGCCTTCATATATAGGCATCTTGGTCTATTTACTCTTCTGAAATAACACAGTGGGTTTCCATTATTGTAGCCTGTAAACACTTAAGACTATTTATTTATGCTTGAACACCATTAGGAGGAAAGAAAGTCTTACTCTGTCTGATGTATTACTATGATTAACATCTGGAAGGTGAATGCTGCATGTTTTGCCAGTCTCATTTGGTATAATCTTAGTTGTAAATGTGTTAGGTGTACACATTAATATTTCCTTTCTTGGAAACATCATCTTATCCTTGTTACAACTGAAGAACTAAGAATCATTTGACCCAAACCTCTGTGAAGAGCTGGTCACATAAAAGATTCACAACAGTCATTCAGTACGGTTGTACTACTAATCAACTGTTTTCCAACTAGTTATTTTCTGTTTATCATAGGGAAAACAAGAATTTGGCTCTATCTCCTAGTTTCTAGACTACCATAAGAGGTTAAAATTGGGTGTTCTGTAGAGGCTGGTCACAGGGTGGCAGTGATCAAAAGATGACAGCCATTCAACTGATGTATGGAGTGGCCAGAGATGACTGGAGTTGATCCTAGCAAATGGTACTAGGAGGAAAAGAAGTGCAGTGCACAGCATTGTTTTATTAGCTTTCCAAGTCCTAGGATCTATGTCACATGGAAGAAGGAGTGAGCAAGCCAGGTGAAGTATCAAGGCATAGTCCAAGCCTGCAGGGAAGCAATTAGGAAGGCCAAAGCTCAGCTGAAGTTGAAACTAGTAAGTGATCTGAAAGACAAGAAGGAAAGCTTCTACAGCACATTATCAGAAAAAGTAAAGCAAAGGAAAACAGGAGCATGCTGTGGGGCTGAGGCCCTAGTGACAGAAAAAAAAAGGTAAGATACTCAGTGCTCTCTCTGCCTCAGCTTTTACTAATAAAACGTGCACATACACGGCTTCTTAAGCCTTGTGAAAGACCCCAGGAGTAAGGCATGACATGAAATAGAGAAAGGTAGCAACCACTTTAACAAATTGGACATTGATGGGATGGGATACTGTGGGTGCCAATGGTGCCGTGAAGCTGGCCAATGTCATTGCAAGGTCACTCTACCATCTTCAGAAGGTTATGACACTGAGAGGAAGTTCCTTATGTCTGGAATAAGGCCGACACCACACGTGTATTTCACAAGGGCAAGGAGGAGAATCTGAGGAACAAGAGAATAGTCATCCTAACCTTGGGTTTCAGGAAAGCAGTGGGAGCAGAGTCTCCTGGAAGCTATATCCAAACTCACAGAGGACCACAAAGTGAGTGGGAACAGCCAGCATGGATTTACCAGGGGCAGCTCCTGCCTGACAAACAACAGAAGGACGAGTTGCCCTGTGTGCAGTATTGTGCAGATGTGGTCATACTGCTGTGTACTGAGGGCTGAAACAGTTGACACCATTTCAGGTAAAGGGACAATGCTCCAGGGTACAGTGTCTATAAAACAGTGACTGCCTGAGACTTCCTTGACTTGTGCTCAGCTGGAATTGTGAAGGACAGTGATTCTGATCTGTGTCTATGGCTACTTGTTTGGCAAACTCTATGAAACATGGTTTAAAAAATTGTTCAAAATGGGGTTGGTACTTGGTTGTGCTTAGCTTAGCTTCTTGTATTTTTTTCAATAGGAATTGTGAATCAGTTCTGCATCTTTGGTAAACTTATTCCAGTTTTTGCACTGTGGTATGTCCAGGCAAAACAGCAACATCTAGGTTCTTCACATATCCCTCTATACTCAATATGGTTCCCAGTTGTCATCCCCATACATTTTCAAATGTGTGCAATAGACTTCATATCCACACCTGGATTAATTGTTCTGCAATGAAGTCGAAGAGGCTAACCCCAACCTTGCCATCTGGTGATGGTACCCAAAAAAAAAAAAAAAAAAAAAAAAAAAAGGGAATTTTACACTTTCGAGCAAAATAAAAGGGAAAGGCTGAGCTGGCTGTTCCATCCTCTGCAAAGATGTCCTTTCTAGGTCTTTCCAGCCTGGGTGTCTCCAGCTGGTTCATACATCTTAGCAGGTACTCCCAGTTCCTCATTCATACCCTACCCGTGTACCTATGCCCCTACAGTCCCGGTCTTATGATTAAATGCTCTGAGAAGATGTACAGCTGGAGAGCTGCTGGAGAGCCTGGAAACACATGGCTGTTTTCCACTAGCCTTTGGAAATTTTTTCTTTATTTAGTGAAAGTTAATTACTTTGGCATTTTCAGATTTTTATTCAATGTTTTGTAACTCCTCTTTTCTTATCGATAGTCACTTTCCAAATCTGTTATTACAAATTTGTAGAGACTGGTTAATGTAAAATGCACTTAGAAAAATCTTCAGACAAATTTTATACAACTCCCAACTTATGAAATGGATTAACTCTATTACACATTGTGAAATCTAACACCTTTCTGGCTCTCCAAATGATGAAACAAGACTGTTATATTTAGTATATTCATATGGCTGTGCCCAAAATATTTCTGTAGAAATTAGGGAATGATTTGCAATAATATCAATACTGTAAATGCAATAATACATTATAATCTTCCTTTTCTAGATCTTCGTCCCTGCCCAGCATGTCACGGCAAATTACAATCGATACAAAGCTAAACTTAGCACTGTTATGTCTGCCAAGTGATGGCCAGATGCAGGGGCAGACCTATCCAATTTAGGGACTCTCCATTCTAGTGATACAACTCTGTGTGTGTTCATCCTCTGCATTCCTGCAGGAGCAGCTCAAAACAGAGCTGTCAGCTGACTCAGCCCTGCTCTTCCTTGATGCCAAGGAGAGTTTTGTCACTGATTTCAAAGGGGACACACCTGAAGCTTAAAATATGAGTGGGGAAAAAATTCAAGGTTGAATTTTCAGAGAAACAGCAAAGAAAATTCTATTCTCAAAACACAATGTTATGAGGTATGTAACAACAAATTCCTAAAGGGATGAAAAATAGGAGGGATTGGGCCCTCTCTGAAGAAATTCCTGTACCAGAATCCAATATAACTAATTTTGCTAGTGTCGAGATCTCAGAAATGTATTTTTCAGGGTGAGTTAGAAAAACTGCCAGTTCATGACCCAAATGAATAAAACCCGTGAAAATTTGCTGTTTCCTAATGGCTATGCCCTAAAGGCCCTGTCTGTACACTTAACTAGTACAAGTCAGTATAATTTTTGAAGCAAATAAAGTCTATAATGATTTATACCAGCTAAGGATTAGGGTTATGATCAGTAGTACCTAAACGGCATTGGTTTTAAAAATGCCAAAAAAGGATTAAATATTTTGAGTGACTGAAGTGGCTTTTCCATTATTATGCAAGAAACCTTTGAATAGGGAGAGAGTAGCTGAAACCTCCATTGCCATATCCCTTACATGAGATTACAGCATTTTCGCCTATCAGAGGTGTCACTGCTACTCCACCAAAGAAATTCAGGATTCATTCACCTTCAAAAACAAGCCTTATCCAGCAGGATGCTTACACTACACAAAATTATAGTGTCTTCTACTAACTGAGTCACTAAACAGAAGAAACCAATACAATTACTATAAAAAGGGGTCTTTTGTATACTGAGCAGAGCTAGCAAAGGTAAGAGACATGACAGCAGCATTCATAAATGTCTAAAGGCACTGAAGAGCTTTATCAGTGAAATCAGTTAACAAATGACATAGTACATAACTCCTGAAGATGTAAAGCATGCAGTTCCTTTTCCAAGTCAGGCTCATAAAACATGGAACTGCTGAGTGATATTTCTCCACTGGTTAAAGGACAACGGCATGGAGCTCTGCTACCCTTAGAAGCAAAGTAAGAATAGATGTGTGTGTAGAAAAGGAGCAAAGCAGCTCTCCTGTGTGGTTAACCATGCCCTAAGGCTATTGACGCTACCAGAGGACTACTGAGTACCTGAGCTTATGCAGGAAGGACAGAGAGGAAAGCTCTTTATTTTTTTTAATTCTGTAGAAGAAAAAGGATTTGGAACTTACCTTTCTCTGTCCTGACTTCACAGGTGCATTTACATGCAATGGGAGGAAAGAATGATGACAAAGTGCCTAAATTAATTTAGCAGTACTTTGAACCATTTTTTTACAACTAGATGTAATTTTACAAATTCCTATGCAATGGCAGCAAACCACTAGAGTAGGATCGTGATTTCTTTGTTGGAAAGTGTTGGTTGCCTCCCCATTAACAGATTCAGCACCTTGCAATGTTCAGGTCTAGTGTTAACATGAATTGTGAATGAAAATATTGACTTAGCTCCAAAATGTTTCCAGTTGCATTGGAGAAGGATGTCTTATAGCCGCCAGAAGAAATCCTGTGAGAGCCAGGAAGCAGTTTTGATAAATTAGCAAAGTCAGTTTTTAGCATTTCTGTTTTAACTTGAAAAAGGTTTGCTGCCATATGCATTTGTACTTTGGCAATGCTTGCTGACAGAACAGAGGCTGTCTTGGCATATTACTTGTCAGAGCAAAATAGATTTGGCTGTCATTTCCATAATAAGTATAATTCATATTGCAGCATCTAAAAAACATATAGAAAGGGGGGATGTCAATATGAGATGAATTTGCCTTAAAACAGCTTGTAGGGGACTCACAATTAAACAGGTACACGGCCGGATGAAGTTATACATGAAAAACCCCTCCTCCCACCATAATTATATTTCTTTTGTGTTCAATTAATGAATGGGTTAACTAAGTATGCTACTTCAAATATGTAGGGCCCAGTTTACCCATTCTTGCAAAGCTCACACCAATGTAATGCAATTAACCTAAGCAATTCATATCAAAGACAGAGCTATAAAAAATGAACAGCAGAGGCTTTTGTGCAGATAAGACATGACTTTTATTTATTCCTAGTGTGTGCATGCAGTATTTTGCCAGTGGTTTCAGCCAGTATGTCCAGTAGCTATTGTTAGGAAAACACCAAAGTCAACTTTATACAACCTGCTTCTGACTAGAGGTGGGAAGCTGATTATTCATATTATGCAACTCAGGTTAGTTCTGCTCCCAAATAAAATTGAGGAAGAATAGAGTGAAGAAATATGAAAGAGTTCTTACCTGCCTGCAAAGGACCATGTAGGCAAACTTCTGATATAAGAAAGTATATGGTCCCTTTGTCTAATTTATAGGGGCTTACAGATCTAAATCTCTTTTATATTTGTGTCAACAACTGGTGTTAATTGTTATACTGATTCAAATAATTGCACTGATACAAAGAGCCTAAGACCATAATCCCACAGCTGGCAGCAGCATGGAGCCAGGCTCATACAAGTTTTGAGTGAAGCAGAACTTACTGCAAAATGCTCTTGCATATCGTTGAGAGCCATGTTTTTCTGCCACTATAAACAAAATAGGGTACAAATGAGAACCAGGCCCACACATATAGATACAAATTTACAATTTCTTCATTGTCTTTTACCACTTCTGCTCTTTAATCTAACTGGTTTTGCAATGTACAAGGATTTATAACACAAAGAAGTGAGGACAGATGACATTCCATAGCGCTGATATATGGCATGCTAAGATTTTGTATTTCAAATAAAATGGAATAGCTGGTTTTCAAAAAGCACAGGTAGATAAATAAAATGTCATCCCTATATCCCAACCTCCAAACATTAGAAATGTTATTCAGCTTTTATATGCAGGCTAGAAATCAAACAAGTTGGATTTGTGCTATAACTGTGCTATAAATTCTTCCATTTTTAAGTTTATATATAGAGCATGATAAGTACAAGAGACAGTTGAAGTAAAGAAAATAAATCACATTTCGAAAGTGTGTGAATTAGAAAACTTGTGTCCACCTTCAGAAGTGAATGAAGCCCTTGAACACACATCACCTACCTGCTGTGCAAGCTAATTATGTCTTTGAGGGTCTTCATGATAATGTTTCCATTGCTAAAGATACAGAGGGGTACTTGGAAGACTTTTTAAAATCCCTTGGTATGAAAAGCCCTTAACATTGTCAACATTTAAATCCCTTTAAAGATCTGATTCATGCTGCCCAAGTCACGTCAGAAGTTGTAACAAACTCCCAAATTATTTAGGGCTTTTCCTATAACAGGTTTTGTAGTTTTCGCTGCTACTTCTAAGTTCCCTGTAAAAAGTAAAGGAATAAATGTTACACCAGCCTTCTCATTTCCATCAAGCTGTCCAAGACACAGTTTATGTCAAGGAAAAAGTAAAAGTTAAGGCCTAGCTGCCTGAGTACTTTGGTGTCTGATTCTAGGATGATGGGAGGTGATGATCTCCACTTCAGTCCTGATATAGGCCCTTTCTTTGGATTAAGTATCTAATTCCTCTCTGCACATTCAGAGCAGTCATTTCACAATTCCACTACTAGTGCATAGAGGCAACCTCACTGTTCCCTCATTTCCTTTCTCTCACTCAATTAGCACACTGCAGCTGAATGAAAGAATAATTAGGACAGTTACAAATAGAAATTAAGAATTTCAAGATAGTCTAACCAGGTAGAGATGAGTAACAGGAAGTTTCTCAAGAGAACATCATATTGGAAAAGTAATTTTGTGAAACTCGGATTTTCATTCTGAAATGGAACATAAATATTGTTCAAGTTGTTGATGTTTCCATGCAGCAGCAACTGTGAGTTCTGATCAGGCTATTAAGACCTTTTTTTTTACGTCTGTCCTCTAAAAGAACTCTTATATTTTGCAAAAGCACTGTGTAGAAGGTGAATAAGAACCACTCATTGATTACAAAAAGCCACATTCATCCTGCAACACCTTAATGGTGTTTGAAGGCTTCCGTGCAAGCTCTGAAACAGTCTAATCCTCATTAATATATAAAAACTTTTCTTCCCAGAGATATATGATTTTAGGTCTGAAAAAAAAAATTAAAATTCTATCAAATAAGAAAAATATGTATCTAAAAATAGGTATCTAAAAAAACCCTGAATTCTGAAATCTTTCTTAAAAACAGAAAACTAGAGAAATAAAAGTATTGAGGATAATGCTTTGCAGTGTGTTAGGGCAAATTAGCTTTCACTTTGCATAAATATACAGCGCATAAGTTTTATACTTGATTTTACAACATTCAGCAAAGGGACTACTTATCAAAAATTTGACGTTCTATAGAATAACAGTGGCAAGAAGAAATAGTAAAAACTATCCAAAGGTTGCTGCAAGCGGATATTCACTTCATAAATGCCACAAGTGTTAAAAACAGAAGTGCTTGCAGAACTTCCACACAGCCCTGAATCAAAAGCCACTGCAATGAGCATTGGTGCTCTGCTTACTCTTCTGCTTTTGTTTATCTGCATTGTAAAGCAATGTTAGCCACCATCCTAGGTGTACACACTCCTTACTGACTGGAGAAAGAGTATTAATTTGAGCTAGTGATACTACCAATAGGAAGCTTGAAACTCACTGCTATCAAAATTTCAGCTTCACATGAAATGTAACACTTGTGCCTGTGCGTGAAATTAGCATATATATCCAATTTTAGTAATTAAAAAACCCTAGTCTCCTTTGATGAATGCAAAATCAATCAATATGATTATCACAATGATGGGTGCAAGAAAAAATGGTCTTCATAGTCAATATATCTGATAAATCATTATTTCCTCTACAAGACATCATTATGCTATTTCTAATGACTCTCAGTCTTAGGACTTGTTCAAAATCTACAAAAGCCAGTTATCTACAACAACTTCTCCAGTTCCCAGTGACCAGCAAGGGACTAAGGTGCAAAGTCAGCTCTTCCTCAACTTGCAGTACCTCAAATACTTCAGTGTTTGGCAGATATCTGCCAGCACCTGTGCCAAAATTGCCTGCCTCCAACACCAGGCCATTTTGCTCCATTCCTCCCCTCCTTTTTAGTGCAAGAAGGAGGAACAAACCCAGAAGAGATAAGTTATCTGCAGAGCAGGTCTTGTTAGACCTCTGCATTGCAAATTAATTGTTTTGGTGCAGCCATGCACTGTTAAATAGAACAGGACAGCAGCCTGAGGTCAATCTTCAAATTGAGGTCAATTGCACTCCTGTGGGGCAACCTGAGGTCAGTCTCAAAAGTTACTTTAAAATCCATACTGGCTTACTCATGGTACAAGAAAAAATCTTTTTTTGCCTCCCAGCCACCCAGTTTATTTTACTTTAAAAAAAATCAGATCTTTGATATTTCTTGGAATTGGTAATATTGTTTCACTGTCATGACCAACATTAATGCTGAGAAAATAAGTTAGATTAGACACAACTCAATTACAGAGGAGTAAGTTTTAATATTGCCAGTCATAGAAGCCTTCTGGGGTTTTTCCTTAGTAAATTAAAAGGCTTTTCTTTTCATCTAGAACCATCTTATCACTCATTTCACTATCAGAAAAACACTCTGAAGATAATAGCGAGAGATTCTTTTAAAGGAAAATATATCTAGTTTAATTTCATCTCAATTTTAAGAGGGAGGATTGTTCTATATTATTCGTTATTTGGGTTCATGTTTTTCCATGCATACACAAGTGATAACAGCAACATTTATATAAGGTGAATTGCTTGAGAACTGTGATTTCACTTACTATGCTCAACTAAGATTGTCCCAAAATAAAGATTGTTCTTTACAGCTGTGCCTCTTAAATTCTTTTGTTTTGTGTGATGTTTGCTTGTAAACTGGCAATTCACGCCTGCCCTGTCTCCTAACTCCTTATTCCCAGGCAACACACTTTCTTCAGGATTTGGCAACGTTCATCATTTTGATTATGTCACCCATTTGCTCAGCAAGTAATTTAGTATCTTCCTTTAAGAATCAGGATACTATTTCAGGGGCAACTTCTAACATTTAAGGCTCTTAAGGTGCCAGGTCCAATTTACTTACTTCTAATGATTGATGTCTACTTTCTCTCCTGACTTAAAACTCAAGCCTGGATTCCTCTGTGTCTGTTCCCACTGCGCCCTGTGTGCAGTGTGGATGTGAGCATGTCTCAAATGCAGTAGTACCCCTAAACAGATTCACAGCTTTCATTGTATTTCTTTCAAATGGAGAAATTTAAAATTCACTCATCAGCCTTATCATCTCTGAATGTGTAGGTTTCATTTCTCAGCTTCAGTTCATTTTTAAAACATAACGAGGCATTGATTTTGCAAGCCTGTTTTGTAACAGTCCCAAGATGCTGTAATCAGACGTTCTTCTAGTCTATAATCAGAAGAGAGGATATGACCTAATTCAGCTTCTTTGCATTATGCATTATGATACCTGACCACATACCTGGTGCCTTCTTCACAGCAAGAGGCACCAGGGCAGCGGTGCAGCTGTGGAGCAGGGTTCTCCCAGCCTGTTTCCCTGCTTCCAGCCCAGCGTGCCGAGGTGCAGGAACCCCGGGCAGGGTGAGCACAGCCTGCCTCTCCCACAGCACTCCCTCGCCTCTGGAATCCTCAGCAAGGGCCAGTTCCACACCTGATGTAGCTTTTCTCTCGCCCACAGCACAAATCTCTTCCAAGTGCTTCCCCAGTCTTCTCTTGAGGCTTCTAAGGCACACAGCATTGTTCAGTGAGGAGCTTTACAGGTCTGTTACCTACAAGTGAAAACATGTCATGACCCCTTGATTCCTGTACAGGAAGAGACAGCGAGCACTCAATTCCCAGTTGTACCTTTCCTACAGCATTCATGAACTTCAAAGATGCCCCTTCCCCCACATGTAGGTCCTCTCTTTTCCAGTAAGAAGAAGATCACTCTGTTTCACCTTTCCTGGTACAGGCACTGGCACAGAACACTCGTCACTTATAATTCCCTTCTTCAGATTTTTCTCTGTCTTACCACACACTCCTGGAACAAGAGGATAAGAATGGTGCAGAGTACTCAGGGTACAGTTGGACCGTAGCTACAGACTTGTAGTGTTGTTTTCCTGTTTGCTTTTAATTCCTTTTCTAATTTCACCTTAAAATCCTTTTTTTTTCTCCAACAGTTGCTGAGCAGTGAGCTGACATTTTTCCGGAGTTCTCTGTGACAGGACCCAAGGTCTCACTCTTGAGTAGTAATAGGCGTTTCAGACGACATCATTTAGTACACAAATTTAGGATTATTTCCTATCTGCACCACCATATCTATATAGAATTTTAATTTCCATCTTGCTTTCTAGGCTCGTAAGCCCATTCCGCAATTTTTTAGAGCCAGCCTGGAGCCTGACTCCCCAGTTCAGCTATTTTCGTCGCCTTGCTGTTTGCTGTACTTTCCAGGTCACTTACAGACATGTTGTATAGCACAGGTCCTAGAAGAGCTCTCCTTTCATTTTCGAAACCCACATTTAGTTGTGCCTTCTGTTTATGCTTCTGTGATTAGTATCCATCCAAGCTAGGACCTTGTCTCCTATGCCATGACAACTTCATTCCTTAAAATCCTATGGTGAGGAACCCTGTCAAAAATGTCCTGAAAACTCAGAGTCATCTTTAATGATGTGCTCATTATACCCTCAAGAGCCTTCCATTGTGTTTAAAGGCCAGGAGTAACCTTTATAGAAACTGTGTTTTACCTTTCCAGTAAGTCACATTTATCCAGATTTCCACTAATTCCATCTTTTATCATGTCTTCTGATAATTTACCAAGTGCAGGCATCAGGCTCACAGGATTGGAGATCTTCCGTAGAAACCCCTTTAAAGTTTTTTGCCACATTTACCACTCTCCCCTCCTCAAAAATCAGTGAAACCTTAAGGGAAAAGTTACCACCATCAGTAATTCAACTATTTCATTCTTTAATTCTCTTAAGACTCTTGGGTGAATATCATACAGTCTCAGTGATTTCCTAGTGTTTATTCTATCTCTTTATTGAATTACTTCTTCCACAGTTTCTTCTGTTTCAGGCAATCTCTTGCTGAGTCCTCTCAGAGGGTTTGGGGCTCCCCTCAGTTTTCCTACAATGAGCATCAGAGCAAAACACTTATTTACCATCTCTGCCACAGCCTTGTCCTTGCTGAGCTCTCCTCAAATAACCCCATCACCAGCTGACCTGCAGAGCTGGCAGTGTTTCCTTCTGCTCTGCTGGGAGAAGGATTTAGACCTGCCTTGATGTATAGTGATGCATATTGCCTATAGGACCTATGCATATTTGCTATAAAAAGTGGTTGCTTGGGCAAGGATTTCAGGAAGAGAAAGGTGGTCTCAAATTAAGACAATGGAACAATGGTCTGGAAAGCTGGATTTATGTCACTGTCACATGAACTGGGCAAGTGATTTATTTAAGTCTTCTGTTTGTGTTATTTGTTCACTCCTGATTTCTCAAGTGACTGATTCGGTAACTCCCGTATACAAGCAGTGCAGTGCAATTTAGAATATATAAAGTAGCACACCAAAAATTCAGAACTCATAACCTCAAAGCTTAGAGGACTGGGGGGATTATTTTCAATGCTCTGTGTCTCAGTTCAGCACTTGCAAGATGGAATAATGCTACTCCTCACCTCAGAGGGGTTTTGTGCATATAAATTCATTAAAGTTTGTAAAATGTTTAGGTACTATAGCAACAGGCACCGTAGAAAAACCTGGAAGGGATATAGTAATTATCTTCATAGCAAGGTTTGGATACTGTGCAGTAAATAAGGCATGGGGGACATATTGAGCAATGGGAAGAGAACTAAAATTGAATATTTGCTTTTCTGTTAAGCTCCTTCTGTCCTATGCACAGACTGAAGCACAAATAGTTTAAAACAAAATTCAAATGTGACTGTGTAATTAGACAATGTCATAATGCTCATACCCACTGGGGCTCGTTTAAGGCCATACAAGGCAATTCTTAGGGTTTGGCAAAGACACCGGCCATTAAAAATAGGGTTTTACATTAGATAAAAGGTCAGGAAACTGTAATGAAAGGCAGTCCAATTCTCTTCTGCTACTCCACTGAATTGCAATTTGGAGGGGTAATAAATATTGCATACAATTTTCAAAAGTACTTTAGAGATTTGAGAGCCTAAACTCTATGAGTGTCATCATAAACCTTAGCTGCTGTTACTCCAGATAGAGGAAACTCTGCTTGTTCCAGAAATGGACACATTAGGATGATATGTCAGCATGGCACTCCATGAGGAGAGAAAGACCATGAGAGGAAGCACGTAATAAATTGTTCTTAGCCAATGTGTTTGGGCTGGTATCATTGCATACTGAGCAACTGAATGTGGACAAGTAAGATATTGAGACAAATTTGATTAATATGATCAAGTTTGACAGAATTTGGTGCTCATTTACAGCCAGATCTTGCTAACTTCACTCAAACTGATTCTCAGATTACTCCAACAGCTTTCCTGCTGAAATTGGTAGGGTTGCTAACAGTGAACAACATTCAGTGTAAGGGGTTCACAGTTCACACTCTACATTACAGAGAGAGACGAATAGAGAGGAGTGAGCATACAGAGGAATTACAAGGGATTACATTCTTTAATGGTCTTACTTAACTAAGTTGAGCAAATTCTTTCTCTAAAACTGAAAAACTGTTAGAATGTTAAATTGCATACAGAAAAGTAAAATTTCTTTATTTTAAAGTCTCATATGAAATGTCTGTTTGTATGTATGATGCTATGGTTGATAGTAAAGACTCCATCGATTACCACAAGGCCTAACTTTCACCCATAAACAACTTAATCTACCTTGAAATTATGAACTCAGCTGACCCTGCCAGAACTCCATAATGGAGTCCAAGGAAGGCAGGTATTTTAAGACTGTAGCATCCAGCAGCTTTTGCTAGCAATCTGAGCAACAGACACAATTTGTGTTTTTAAGAATATTTGCTATAAATAATAGTTTTTTATTTGTCAGGATTACCCTTATGATTTACTTATTTTTGTTACTGTGTTGCTAATTATTTAATGTTTCAGACTTTAAAAACCTAAAGCAAATAGAAAATAACTGATCATCATAGTAAACATCATTAGAGTGCTGGAATCCACTTATTTTTTCTATAGGACTGCATTTGTTCTAGTAGTATGCACATATAGCTGATTTTTATGGCAGAATCCGATTTGGGCGTTCATTATTCACACACACACAATCATTTTAAGTGCAGCTAAGTACACCATCTGCCTTTTCTTTCTGCCTATGCCTGTGTAGCCACACACAGTTATCTGCTATTCCAGGAGTGTCTGGTGCCTGTTATAGCTGCACCAGTTGCACTACAATCAGCTGAGTAGGCATTTCCCTTATGAACCCTGATTTTCAATGTTTAACAACTAATTCGAAATTGCATAAAGCTCAAATGTGGCATGCAAATTTGCAAACCAGATGTGTTTCTGTTTATTCTTTTACTTTTGAATGCCAAAAATGGCAGGGTTTAAAGAGTCCATCCAAATTATATAACATTTACAATCAGCAAAGCAGATCTGCTCTCAGTTGGGGGATGTGGTTGAAAGATGTTTGGAAGTGGGTCTTACTTAGCCTTTTGGTCATTATTTGTATCTCTCTTCCCTTAGCTAACTGCTACCAGTACACAGCATGAACTTCAAGACACATTTAATGAAGGGGCTTGAGCAGGTCTATGACAAACCACCAGCATTTGGCATAGAGGGAAATTGTTCTGATTTACCCAGCAGCTAGACGGGCTGGATTCTATTAATCCCAGGGTAGAAGTTAAAACAGTCTTTATGTTTCTCTCTGAATCTGAGAAACCTAAGGAGAGAGATAGAGAAGCCCTCCAGAGACAAATTCAGTGAAAGAGTTCAAATTCATAAGAAGATGTAAAAAGAAAAGAAGGAGAAGAGGAGGGAATGAATTAAAAACATTTTCATTTAAACAGAGTTTGCCAGTTTTTTCTGACCATCTGAGCTTTATGTTGGGAAGATCCACTGCAGTGACATCTCTAAATTAGGGGTTCTAAATCTACCAAAGTTCTACTGAACAATTATCAGTCATATCCTTACTTCATCTGCAAGTTCCCAAGGCATTTATTTTCCCAGGTACTCTTGTCCTGGGGCAATGAATGCTTATCTCCCATCAAGTACTCCACTGCAATCTGAAGCACCAGCAACACCCCACCTCTCCTTAGGAAGCCCTATTTGCAAACCATTCTGCTGGTTAAAGCACTCAGCACTCAGCCAGGTTCCTGTGCACAGCACCTGTGGGGAGCGCAGCCCTCACCACCTCTGGTAAGTGTGATACAGGGCTTTCAGCCAAACCCTGATGTTCTAAAAGAATTTCAAGAGGTTTCTCTGCACATTCCCCACTAATTAGAGAGACGTGTGTTTGAACCATTTCATGCTGAGGAAGGTATTGAGCCTGGGTGTCTCGCTTCCTCAGTGAGTGCTCTGATCTCTAACAGGCATTGAGGAAACCACCTCTCCCTGCCTGAACAGTAAAAGAGAAGAGAGCTGGGTCAATTCTTTGAAGAAATAGTTACAGAAGACTGCTGTCAGGAGAGAATTCCAGGTTTATGATCCCCAGTGCAAGAAGGTACTTTCCCATTACTTGGAGTAAAGCAGTGGGTGCCAGAGGAGGGAAGGGGTCACACTCCCAGGTGGCACCTCCTACCTGCTTCAGCTTGACGTGGTCAAGAACAACAAGAAATTTAGATCAATATGAGGGGCAGTTGGGTTCTACTCAGAAGTCAGGCACTATCATCTATAGATCTTTTTACTACTGAAAATAGTCAGTTTTTCAGTTTCCTATTTTCCCCATCACCCTCTGGTATTCCCTGGCTCCAGTGTGATCCTGCTGCATCTTCAGTCAAGGGCTGCAGACCCAACTGTTGGCCTGGTTCCTGCAAAGGCAGGTCCAAATGCTGGCTGATTTGTTGTTTGATTTGTGGGTCACCACCTTTTACACTGGTAAGCAATATTACAGGTCTCACATCTGAGGCAGTACCTCAATGTAAGGTGAAAAGTGTTCTTAGAACAATTTTCCTGAAAATGTATCTTCGTCAGGGGAGAATGTGTGTGATTAAATTAAACTCATTAGTAGTTCTAATGAAGTCAATAGGGCTACACATTGACATGAAATTAATACAGAGTCTTCATAGGATGAGAGTATATATATATGAAGAAAATTGCTTTCTCATCTCATTCCACAGACATCCAGGACCAGTTTCTGCTCTTGTGATGGCTTCTTCTCACATCAGCTGTTCAGCCAACCTCTTACTTTCCAGCTCGTCTGCTTAGACCACTCTACAATCTCTTGTGCTCTCCCTCCACATATGCCCAAGGTGCCAAAAGGGTCCTTTTTAATTTCTACATTTGTCACGTATTTCTCCTAAAAAACATGTTCAGAGAGATTGTTAATAGTTCTTGACATTGACATAAAAACAGGTGAAGAAAACGCAGCAACTTAGTTTACTCATGTTAACTGAGGTCAGAAGTAAGAAAGGGGCAGGTGAGTTCAGACTCCAGTGAGATAATCTCTAACCTCTTTGCTTTATGCATTTGGCTTCTTTTAATTTTATTTATGGACTAATCTTTATCCATATAATCAGTATTTTCTCCTCAAGGACATAGCCATTACTCACATGAGACTTAACTACTGTATAATACAGTGTGGGGTGCTTAGGGGGAGAGTGGGAGATGTACAGGAACAAAGTCTCCTCATTGTCTTACTCAGCACTGAGTATATAGAGCAGAGGCTTAAGGAAAACAAAGAATGAGGAAATCGGGAGAAATGAAGAAAGTGAGAGCAGACAAAAGCAGCTGAGAGGCAGGACACCTGAAAAAGGCATAGTGTTATAAAAGATGGATGGAAAAACGACTTAATATTGTTGCCTGCCTTAAATCTTCCACCACCGTGGTGATTGCTATAAATCCCACCCTTGGAGCCTAACTGCATTGTTTTGTCTATAAGGAACATCGATGCCTATTACCATGAATTCTGCTCCTTCATGCTGGAATTCTGGCTGTTGCACAACTAAGCCTTGCGCTTTGTCAGGTAGCCAGAGACTTTCCTAATACAGAGAAAAAACTGTGCTACAAATGACACAAGCATTGAAAAATGATCAGCATTCTTAGAAATGTTAGGACACTTCCTGCAATGAAAAATAAAATCTATGCATCCCAATCATATAACTGAGCAGTTTCTGCCATTTTTAACTGATTTTGCAGAGAGAATTAGTTCTGAGATATATATAGATAGATAGATAGATAGATAGATAGGCAGATAGATATGTATATAAAGATTTTCACTGGCAAGTTAATAAATTTTGAAGTTTTTACATAGACTACTTAGAAACAATTTAAAAAAATATTTTGGGAAAGCAGTGTGAAAATTTAACAGTAGTGTGAAAACTGTGTCTGGAAAAGGTGAATGTGGGCTTTTAGTCACAATCTGGTAAGTCAAGATACATCCCAATTCCTCCTCCAGCTGTCAACCATTCCTTAGCTAATTTTCAAAAGTCTTTGCAATACAAAAAATTGTTTGATAGAACTTCACATTTCTGGGCTGCAGCAACATCTCTCCTTGAAAATTGCATTACTTATTCATGTCTATCTTTTCACAATAAAGAAGGAAAAAGTAGATGGCCATAACAATATACTTTAGAGAGAGGAATTATTTGTTCCTGATATGGAAACACCATTTTCTTTTGAATTGGTTTGAGCAAAAGGCAGCAACAAGACTACTTAGCATGGTAAAAATTCAGCTACTTATGTTTATTTTCTTTTCAAAACCCTTTATTTTTCAATTCTATGAATAGTTTAAAACTGTTTTAGACACATAAGTTAACGATTTTGGCAAATAAAATATTATTATGATGTACTCACCTACAAATCTCTCTTTATCAGTTTCTGTAATACCCCACATTCCAACCATTTCTTGGTAGGATTAGACTGCAAAATGGGTATCATTCAAATATGTGAAGAGCATAAATGTTCTCAAGGAAAATACAGTTCTTGCTGTTGCAAAGACTTCAATGTTTATATTCTCCTAACATTAATGTGAATCATTTGGGCCCATTAGGCTGTACCTCTACTTCACAGTTAGTGGAGCAATACAAAAAACTAGAACTAAAGAGGACTCAAGCTCATAATGAAAAAAAAAAAAAACAGAACTTTTGGAGAGGTAGCAAATAGAGCCAAATGAGCTGTTACTGTTCCATACTATTCTATGTAAAATGTTTCCTAAAACACTGTCCTCATTGAGGAGTGATAGCAATTGCAGAAGTTGTTGTGTCACTGTCTCCAGATTTCAGCACTGTTTCTGAAAAGGTTATTGGATCTGGAAGTGCATAAGTGGACTAAAAAGAAGGAATTCAGTGTTTTTAAAAATAAATAGGAAAGCTTTATCATTATGGTGTGTAATAAATAAATAAGACCAAGATCCAGTTGTCACAGGTTCTACACCCCTATAAAACAAGACTACTAACTTAATTTACCTGAAGTTGGACCTCATATCTAATTCTCCACCAAAAAGGTTGTTTTCATTTTCAATTTAGTTTCAATCAGGTGAGAACACTCACATTTTCTGTGAACATCAACTTAGATTTCATCACATTGGTTTCACACATGTGCACAGGTTTTCAGCTGAGCTCACTCAGCCCCAGTAGCAGATAAGCTTAGCCCTGAGATCAACGAGAGAAAATTCATGTAGAGTATTACTGGATAGCCAAAGGAAACAGGTCTCAGATTTGTTAATATAATACTATGTATCAGAAATGGGATTCAAAGGGTGCTGTGTGTCCAGCCACTTAGGGAGCAGAAGGGAATACTCTGCTCTCTGCGCTCAATTAGAAAAAGCTCATTTGTCAAATGAATTGCTTTTCGACAGTATACTTGAGGACTGAGACAGAGGCAATGAAATATTCACAGAAATGCAGACAACTTGTGAAAAAGTCTTTTTCTTTAGGATCCTGCAGTCCATTTTGAAAAGGAGCAAGAAATGTAAACCATGCTATTGTGTGGTTCCTGTGTAAATTAGCTCTATGGGAATCCAAAATAGAGCAGATTTATGCTAACAACAGGCTGAGGGAGATTACTTGCAAACAACAAAGGCAGCCTGGCCAGCAGTTTAGGCCTCCTCTTGTTAAGAAAATTTTCCCATCTGTAACTAAATCAATTAGTTATACCAGTGCAAACCCCTGATAGAGACATGCTGCACCAGCATGAATTGGGGCTTAAAGCCATTTAGGTTAATTCAATAAATCCTTGTCAGCATTGCTTTGAAGCAAAGGATACCGTAGAAGCAAAAGTTTATTTGGGGTAAAGGGACTGACATGTAGGTAGGTATCAAGCTGTCATTCTTCTGGCTGCAAGCATGTGCAGCTGAGTGAATATATGTGGCAGGTTGGATTTGGATCTCATCTCAAGCCTACGTAATGAAGAATGACGCTTTTTCCCTTGCAGCCTTTTCTATTCAATAACTGGTCTTTAACTAATTTTCAAATGCTTTAATTATGAGATGCAACAAGACAATTACACATGCTGACCCTCAGCACCCCACGCCTCTTGGAATAACACCAGACTGCCATCTTCCTCTCCATCTCTCTCTTCCCAGCCCTCCCCATTTCCACGTGGCATGGTGGCCGAGTATACCACTTTCTTTCTCGTCTGCAGGAGCACAGTGTCTGAGGAAATTGTCTGGGACTGCAATCCCCAGAAATGCTACGTGAGCTAATGGCTTGAATATTCAGAGGTGCGCTCTGGGGAGGTCATCAGCGCTGCTACAAGAAGAAAGAGCAGCTACAACAAGGCACACTGCTGTCTCCCCCTCATTAGTGCTGACACTGGTCACTAGCTGGGGCTGGGAGAGAGGCAGCAGGGTGTCAGAATCAGATCAAGAGATCTCATTTTCTCCAAGAAAATGCTCTTTTGTTCTTCCTTCCCAGCTGTAGATGAGAGTTTGTTTAAATTGACTGCTTTTCCACATTTCCTAAATGCCTGATGTTCTGGGGAAAAAATAATGTAGAAGTAAACAGATTATAGAAAATTTCTGTGTCAATATTTACCTGTGTCACCTATAAACCACATATTAAAAATTTCTTCTGGTTCTCACAAAGTCAGTTCTTGTCCTCTGGACTTCATAAAACAATGCCTGAAAAAAAATATATGTATTTGAAAGAAAATTACTGTTCTAAATTTTTAAAGCACAAATGCGCATTAGGTACTTGTTACAGGTCAGTCCTCTGCATGTTGCCTACATCAGATACTTGCAACTGCCCAGTAACATAAGACTGAAAGCCTCCTCAGACACAGTTCATGTCCCTGCTATTACAGGCTTCATATCAAATAATTTTTCATAGCAAATCAATCTCCAGTCTGACAATAACAGATTTTTTTGTCCCATCAGACAGATGGTTCTGGAATAGAGCTCCCCCACTTACTGACCTGGTGGTTAGAAATCCAGTCCTGGTTCACATACAAAATATATGTGTGTTAAATAATTTCTACTTTGAATCTATCTAATGTCCCAGTAACATTTTCCAACACTTTAAATAGTTTTCCTCTTCATTTTAGCTATCTTTTCTCTTCTGCCCCCACACATTTGTGGCAATGGAGGCTTTCTGCAGCTCCATTTTGCTAAGCAAAACTAGACAGGAAGTTTTTCTTTCTTCTAGCAAGACAAGAGCTCTGTGCCCCAAAACACACCTCGTAGTCTTCCTGTGCACCTCTTCCACTTTGCATTAATCTTTCCTGAGCATGTTTTACCAGGGCTGTGCACACCACCCCCCATGACAAGGCCTCCACATATGCAGTGACATTTTGCATTTACTTCACCTCAAACATCTTCCAACCTCTTTTTCTCGTGTCCCTTACAGAGTTTTCCCATAGAGTGATCCTGCTGCATCACCACCAGAGAGAAGGCAGTAATCTGTGGTGTGGAGACAGGAATGCGTGCCTTGTGAGACATGGGAATAGAGGGACAGAAAGAGGAATTACTGACAAACAAAACACAGATGGAATTTCATTTTCCTACTTGCTGATAGCCAGAGAGTAGCCCCAAGTTTTTTCCTTCTCTTCAGCTGTTCCCAAAGTATAGGCTGCCAATCCTTGGCAGAAGTTCTTGTTGGACTGTGACTTCATGACCTTGAACTTTGTGCTATTAAATTTCATCAATTTCTTTTTACTTCAATCCTTAGTTATCCATCTCATTCACATGATATTTTGATCCTCCTCTGCATAGGCAGTGCCACCCAGCATTGTGTCACCAGCATAATTTTTAGTTCACTGCCACTTTTGATTCTCAGTTTAGAAGTAAAAATACTAAACAAATACAGAGCCTTTTTTTTTAGCTATATAATGCTCCAGAAGTAACCTCACTCCTGCCTGCCACTACCTCTTCAACACTCACCAAGGACATGTTCACTTCAGTCAATTTTTACCCCTCTTGTGTAAACTCAGCTCCTTCCATTAGTTTGACTGATCATTAGTTAGTGAGAAGGCAGAAAAAAATTAGTTGGATAGCTACCAGCTGCTAGATTGGTCTTAAAAATATACAATTTTTGAACAACTTTTAAAGTAAAAGTAATTGAAGGTGAGGAAATAAATATATTTATAAAGAGACTAAATGCACCTTCAGCTAAGGGAGGTTGTTCCAAATTCATTTGACACTGATCCTCAGTGGAAATTCTTTTTTTTTCCAGGAAAAGAACCCCAAACAATCAGTGTCATTGGCCCGGACTTCAGTAAAAGGACAGCTAGTCAAGACTTATTAGCCTCTGCAGTTTAGGCAGGGAAAGGGCAGAGAGAGTTAGCATAACTTCATACCAGTTAAAAATAACTCTTGGGACTGAGAGTGACTGCTTGGTTGAGTGATGCCATTTACCACAGCTTTAAATTACTGTGGAATTGTTTAAGCATTAGTTAACTGTCTGCCATGAATCCCATGATGGATCTCTTAAGTCAGGGTTAAGGAATGGTTTACCATAGCCTGGTTAATGGTTATACAAGCTGTTCTTCATGTCTGATTAGCTTTTATCTTTCCATTATTGTAATTGTGTGATAATTAACTTCATTCCTTTACTTCCCTTTTTAAATTTTTCTTTTATGCATTTTGTGATTCTAGGACTTGCAGGTTTTTCCTGGGAAAAAATCTTCTATTACTGAGCATTCCACCATGTCAATCAATTAGCTGCTTCTGTAGAGTTTATATTTTTCAACCCAAAAATATTGTATACTTAAACTTTTCCACTGGAGTAAAGTACAATGACAGAATAGAGACAGTGCTTGATTGATTGGATTTACCAAGGAGCGATGAACAGCTAAAACAATATACCACTGAATGTTAACTTAAAAGAGAGGACCATAATTCCTTGAAAGAAAATCATATTTACTGAGACATTAAGCATTAAAGAAGATTGTATGAGACAACTGGAAATATTGATAAACACAAAATAAACAAACACTTCAGGGTAAAATGTAAGGCATTAAAGATGCTACCGATTCTGTTTGGTATTTTGGTAATGTTTTGCACGGTCAAGCCCATAAGGAACCACCAGGACCTTCTGTCACACTGATGCACTGCACTCTGCACTTTTAATCACTTTCTTAGGAACGGGCAGAACACGACACCTCCACTGAGAAAGATGAACACAGAAATCACAAACTGCTACAGATCTGTGCTTTACTGCATGAACCCATGCACAAGCTCCAAGTCTGTTGCTTAGAAAAAGAAGGAACAAAAAAGGGAGAAAAGATTGTGTCCATGTTGTTGAATATATATATCTTCATGAACTGAGATGTATTTCAGAACTGATGCCTAAAAATGGGTTCTTATGACATAAACAAAGACATAGAATCAGAAATAGGGAAGTTTTCATGGCTTAAAGTTGTTTTCTGATTTCATGCAAAGTGTAATTCCAGAAGATTGTCATCCAGAAAGTGAGGTACATTTCAAGACATCCACGGCCAAGAAAATAAGGTCATATAACAACAGGTGCAGGAAATGGTCACTGGCATCATCAGGGGATTGGGATAAGATGGGGGTGATTCATTCTCATCAGTGTACCAAACTGAGGGCCTTATTTATTTGTGGTAAAGCAATGGCATATAGTAAAAAACTACATGGAGTTATGAATTAAAAATGTAAATGAAACTTCCACCATATGCATACACAAGTGGCTGCACCGATCCATCAAGAAAAGAGTTAAAAGATTTTAAATCATCTCTTATTCTATGAAAAGCAGTTTCACCTGCTGTTAGTAGAGTCAGATTTACTATCATGGGAAAGCAGAAAGAGCAAGGCTGTGAACAGGGGCTGATACTCTTACTCATTTGGGGATTTTTAGTGCAAAATTCAGATAGAAAATATGAATAAATGCAAATTTCACCTGGTGTGCATTTATCCAGAGGTAAAATTTCATGCATAAGCCCCTTCCTTTTCTGCCCACTGAAAGAAAACTCCAACAGTGAATCTTTAGTCTGGCAGGTCTAATGTGCTCCTTCAGCTCAAGGATTTGGGCAGCCATTTGAGTGTTTTATAACAAGCTGCCTGTAAGTGTTCCTAGCACGTGATGCTCAGCTATGTGGGTCCAGGAGCAGCACCAGCTGTATCATCCAGCTTGCACGGCATGGTGATAATCCGACTGCCCCAGTGCTCCCCTGGGAAGCAGTACCAACAAGCCACTTCCACGAGCAGGCTATGAACTTGAACTATGATGTTGAGCAAGGAAATATTTCAGATAATTGTCACAGAAAATCACTGAACCTCAATTCTGGTGCAGCATGTAGCGTAAATGGCAGGAGCTATGCTTTTGCTATATTGCAGATTACACAGGGTACAGCTCATTGAAATAGTTTTAGACTCTCAATGTACTACCACCAGAAAGGGGAGATCCTCCTAGACACACACACACCCTCTTTTTCTGTCTTGGTGCTCCTAGCTCTGTGTGCCACCATTTACCACCAGAGCTTGTCTGAACAGGCTCAGATCACCGGCTCAAGAAAAAGTCAGCAGAAATGCAGCTCTCTGCCTCTTTGGTTGGTGGAAGAATTCGCCCACAGGAAAGGCCAAAACCCACCTGACCTAGTGGAGGGGAGAGGTCAGGATGAATGCAGCTCGGTACAGAAGAGGGACGAGGACACAGAAGAGAGAACAAATGAGAGCTCTTTTGTAGCCCTACACATTTAGGCTCACATCTGTAGGCATCACTGTAAACTAAAACCGTAGTAATGATTTACCTCAGACTGCTAATATCAGTGTTGAAAGAAATGCCTGGTTCTACCACGGTATTAGGTGGAACTCAAGCAATCTTTTGGTCATTGGCTGAACTTTCAAGACTATTTTAAGAGAGCCTGTGAGGTCTGTAAATGTCAAGAGCTCTGGACTTCAAAACTCGGCAGATCTGAAAGCCGGACATCTGCAGTACAATTTGTTGCCTTATACTACCAAGGGAGAAACAAGTTCTATTTTTAGGTCACCTTGTGCAAGAAGTGAAGTCATTACAAAGATGAAAGAATTGGTCTGTACTAAAAATAGTATGCAAATGAGGCAATGCTTCCTACAAGCTTATCTTTTCCCTTCACACTCGTAGCTATGGTCAGTAGCAAACACTTTTCCTGAAAATAGACATGGCATAGACACAACTGTTGTTAGTGTTCTCTGTACTCATGAGGAGGAAAAAGGGATAAAAAACCCAAAACCACAAAGTAGTGTACAATGGAAAATACAAATTTCATACACATTTATTTAAATGAAAGATAAAATACATCGATGGCTACAAATAGTCTTTGTAGACCAAGGTCAAAATAAACATTCTGAAGGAAAATCATTCTTTCAGCCATGAGAAGGAGTTCCCTGGTTTCCAGCATGTTGTATAAAAACAAGAGTTAAATACTTACATGGTCTCTTATGCTCTTTCTTGTCCCTTTCTGAGGAGGAATAACCAGCAATATGGAGTTTTCAATGTCAGCCCTTTTTTAGCTACTGGTTGACCATCTTTTAAAAGTGATTGAGAAAAGAAAGCATATTTTTAGAAAAAATTAGTGTCAGGATAGAGAATAATTCTATTTCGCTTCATCTTGATTATACAAATTAAAATGGTCTTGTTACAAACATCTACTAATAAAACAGTGTTTGGCGTAGAAATATTGACACACGCTTGTCTATAGTACTACTGCCAGTGCCATTATAATAAGAGACTAGGATACAATGCAAAAATGGAAAAGAACGTTCAGCATAGACAATTTCTGTTGTCCTGGTTGGCTGCTGAATAGCTGCTTTAGAGATTGACAGAACAAGATGGGGCTTTTAAATGGGACAAAGACTTAATTCAATAGAGAAGGAATACAATACAAAACAAAAAATGGAATTCTATTCATTTACATGCAAGCTAGTAAGTGGGTGAAAAATTATTCTTTTTTCCTTTAATTTACGACTTTACAGAGAAATTTTGATTTTACAATGTTTATTCAAGTTGCTATCATTTTCTACTTTTTCTTTGAGATTCAGAATTTTGCCCACTTCATTTAGAGACCAAACAAACTGCCTGAAATGGTGAGCTGTTTCATGCCCAAGCTTTATCAGTCCTCTTCCATTATTCCTTCTGAACTCAGCTGAGTCAAGAAATGAGTCATGGTTGTGTCATATGGCTCAGCTACTCCTGAGGACATCTCAGTTCCAGAAGGAAGTACAAACTGCCCTTGACATTCACGAGCCAAAGAGAATAGTGAAATATTGAGAAACTCTTCATCCCACCAGTGTTTCACTGAGAACACTTCCTGGGAAATCAGGATATACCTACTCTGCAGAACCTCAGCTTTCTCCATAGTTATCTATTCCTCTTGGGACTTTCTTTTAAATTTGTGATCAGGCATCTCGAATTATTTCTTCCAAAAGTTTGGCCATTCCTGTTCTCTGTATTCTGACTTAGTTATTTAGCAGATTCTGCGTACTGATGAAATCACTGAATGTTGTCTCTGGTATCAACAGCAAAGGAGTCAGGCCTTCAAGTGAAGTGAACCACTCTAAATTCACTTCCTTCAGTTGTCACCAAGTGCTGATACATATAATGCTGAGCTAGATTGGAAGAGGGGATTGAAATAAGTAAGGGGAAGAAATATACAGAAAATTATGTATTTCCAGGACTAGGAAGCAGGCAATTTTCATTTTCAGCAAGAGCATCAGGAAAGAAATGGGTGTTGTCACTGGAATAAATGTAGCGCATAGCCCCTCACAAGGTTTCAGGTCTTTGTGAGACAGATCTGCATGATCAAATAGAGTACCTCAGTGATTTTCCAGGTATAAACCTATGCCCTTCACACTTGCATTCAAGCTTACATCATTATCAAAAGAGATAAGGCAGCAGCAAAGGAAACAGGATTAACCATGAAAGTCATTAGGTTTTAAATTACTGAAGTAAATAAACTTCCCGCACTGTGACCCAGAATATCTAACTTTTCCTTAAAAACTGTTAACACAGAAAACTTATCAGTCATTTTAATACTTTCTTCCATCAGGCCTAGAGTAAATACAGAGTGCAACAGCCTGGTGCCTACAGCTCTGATTCAGGACTCATTCACATATATATATATATTTATATTTGTGTTTATATTTATATATATAAAAATCTGCACAGTTGTCACTGTGTCATTGCATTTAGTCTGGAGGAGAAGACCAGCAGCCCATTCCATTGGAAAAAGGTGGAATAGCATGCTGCAGGCAGTGACCAGAATGATGGTGGATGAATATGCACCCTTGCACTCGTGCATTTCTCACCAACAGTCCTACCCTCCTCCAGTCCCTCGTTGTGTGACAAGACACACAAGGACTCACATCCAGCATACAACTAACACAGCTGGTTCCCCTACCCCCTCATGTCATACAGCCTGGTACATCCAAGCTGATGGTTTGCATTATCAAACAGCCTCATGTCATGGGATTCTAGTGTGGTGATATAAGAAGGCACAGTGAGGGTGTCCAGCCTTTTCCTTCATGTCCAGCTGGTACTTGCAGGTGCTCTCTGGTTTCTGATTTCAGATGAGGCAATCTTTTCCTGCATGAGCATTCCTTCAGCTCAAGAGCATAACATTCATTCTCTCACAGCCACTGCTATATTAGTGCAATGCTGCTGTATTTCCATTTTTATTTCTATACCCTGTGGACTTGCAGTTCCCTGCAAGCATATGAAAACATTAAGAATGATAAAGCTTCATTCTTATATATCATTTTCCATGTTTAAGCATAGAAACTAATGATGCTGTAAGTCCCTACAACAGTGTTTTTTAGAGAGTAGTAAGGCAAGAACACCTTATTGGAGAACCAAGAAGGTGTGAAATGACATTTAGTTAAGAGACTGTAGTGTAGATTAAAGAGACATTAAAGTGCTGGTTTTCAGCTAAGAGCAGAATCTAAATTAAAATCCCAAGTTTGCAGGGGAGAAAACAGCACTAATTTGATATATATAAGTGTAACTATAAAACAAATCTACTAGGTACTTAGAGCAACACTGCAGTCAAGCCAGTAGTTGGAATATGGCAGAAGGCATAAACGACCTAGCATTTATATTGTGAATTTGGTTAAGAAATGAGCTCAAACCTTTTTTTATTAAGCTGATCCAGTCACTTCATTGGATTCTACCAGTCTGCTGTGAAGTACCTACAAGTTGGGTCTCTGGACTTGTAAGCTTTCCTTTGTGCCTGGATTGCCTCCAGCCATCATTTCTGGGTCTAATTAATTCCATTAAATACAACATTATGGGTTTCTTGCTTTACTTGTAAATAGGAGGCAGTCTTAGAAAAGAGAGCTCCTAAACCGATTGAAAACATCCCTTCCCATACCTTCGTTCTTGAGGGACATTTCACTTTTTGTCTAATGACTTCAAGCTACTGGAAGCAAATAGACAGTACTCACGACATGATTTTTAGGTATTTCACATAGACCAGGAGATACACATTTTTATGCAAAACATGCAACATTTCTATCTCCACCCTCCTCCTCAGAATCCCAAAAATCTTACTGACCTTTTGAGTTCCAGGTTCCTCCTGCTGGAATGCATTACCCAGCTCTAGTCCCTTAAATGCTGTGTTTTATTTATTTCACATTCTTCTGTGTTTCTGTTATCTTGGAAGTCCTTAAGTAAATCTATTCCTGTGTGACTCTCTGCTTCTCAAGCCTTTTTTTACTTAGCCCTGCCTCCACATGATCTCTTCGTTTGTTTCAAGGGTTTCCTAGTCCTTAAAACTCTAGATTTTTATCTGCAGACAACTAGAGAAAACCTGTTTTGCTATAATGAACTCATTGCATGGTTTGGGTTGGAGAAGAGTAATTTTTAATAACAGTTTTAATGCTCTTATTCAAACCTACTATCCTGCCTCCTTGGTCCCAAGGGGAAATAGACAGAGTATCTTAAACAATGGTGTAAATATATAGCAAGACGACAGTTCAGAACAGGATTTATAAATGCATAGACAAATTCCCAAATTAAAGCAACATTATTAATCAGTGTGGTCATTCTGAAACCTGAGCTGCTCGGTAGTACTAGGCATTCAATTGTTTTCTTTCACTGGATTTTTGTTCATTGACAACAATCATGATTAATAACAGTCTGGCCAATAGTGTACTTACACTCTAGAAGATAAAGTGCTACAACATCTAGCAAACGAGAACAAAACAAAAACACAGACATATGGGTTGTTAAAATGGTATTTTATTCAACAGTTCTGATACTTTAACAAGAAGTACATTCTCTGATTGTAATGGATAGTCAGATGGTTGAAACAATTAATCTGGGTTCCCTGTATAAAAATGAAAGAGCCTGACGCACCAGAAATCATTAGGATTTAAAGTAAGTAGAACCTTCTCTGTTTCAGAATTCAAAGGACAAGGGTGTTTTCAAGCTGCTAAAATAGCATGCGTTGTTAATACCACTAAAGACAGTCATCAGCCTTCTTGTTCCCTCTAAGCTAAAACACACATTTCCCGCTTAGTTTCAGACAAAGTTTCATGAGTTTCTATTTTTCTGGGAACTTAAGATAACTCTTCTGGAACTCAATTTAATTTTGACATCCTATTCATCTTCCTGCTTATTTCCCATCACTGACCCTGATCTTATTAAAAAACCTCAGAGAATGTCAGCAACTGCAGGGGGGGTTTTTTTGACAAGTTACTCTGGAATGTGTTTAATGCCTTAAAATTGTCATTGATTGAAACTAGCAATTCTAAATGAGCAATTGAAAACTAATTTCCCTCTATTATTTATTTCTGTTTCTCCCCAGCCATATATTTGGCACTCCTGGGATGATTTCAAGACAGACAGCCCAATGCCCATTAGGGACATATCTTTCTTAATCCTAGTGCCTGATTTAGCCTCTTTCAGGTTATAAGATCAGTGGATGCTTCCATGGCACAATGGACCACAAAAGACCAAACATTGCTCCTGTTCCATGGAATAAGGGCATCACACACAAACCAAGAGCTGAGCATACCCTCTGCACATGTGTGTGCCCTGGGTTTAATATCTAATATAAAACATAATGAGGAGCGCCAGGACAGGATAAACTAAAGGGAATACCTAGATTGTGCTGTTTCCCTGTAGTAAAGTCATCCACCTTCTAGTGAACTGCAGCTTGGATTTTTCAAGACTATTCTTGAATTAGTAATCCTCGATTATTTCTTTCCATGAGTTTGCCAGGCATTTTCTGAACATATGCAAAATTTGGCAGCAACCACACGGACCTCCTGTGACAATGAAGTCCACAGTTTGACTGTTCACAGCATCCCAAAATTCCCTCTTTTTGTGTCTGAGATATCCTAGACAGTTAGATTTTATGTCCTTTATTTTGGCATTATAATACTCAGTGAATAATAATTTTCTACCTGTCTCCTCTTTCCATTTATTTTTTCTTCATATCCATCACATCTGTCCTCATTAGGTCTCCAGGCTGAACTGTTATTGCCCGTTTTATTCATTTTTCATACAGAAGTTGGCTGTCTCATAATCTTTCCTCTTTCCATCCTTTTTAATGCTGTGATGTTCTTTTCAAAACTGAGGACAGAGAACTATATGTAATATTGAAGTTGTGGTCACAATAGTTTAAACAATGATATAAAGAAGTTTGCTGCTACTATCTTCCTTTTAGTGTGTCCTGACATCCATCTTACTTGTTCAACCAGTACAGAGCATTGAGCTAACATTATGAATATAATGTCTGGATATTTTTTTGAAACACATGTCAAATTGCATTTATAAACTTCAGATATATCTGCCATTTGATTGCTCAGTAGAATTGATTCTGTAGAATCCCTTGGCAACAGTCTGCCATTATTCTTGTCTTACTTAAATGGAATAGCTTAAAATCCTCAGCAAATTTAAGTTAATTTCTAGACCTTTTTATGCACATGCTATGAATCATAGGAAGTTTTCCCATTTTGCCACACATTCACTTATGAACTCCACTTGGTTCTTATTTCTCTTTGTTTCTCAGTCTATGGAAGAACTATGAAATGCCTGTGCATGTAAGGATGGTGTCAGGAAAGTCAAAGCTCACCTGGAGTGGATGCTTACAAGGGACATCAGGGGCAAGAGGAGTTCCTAGTGCTGCATTTATAGTTAAAATAGTAAAAGGCTAAATGAGAAAAATGTGAAGTTTCCATCTTTTAAACATCCACTTTCAGTTTTCACTTTCTGTTGGATTTTGCTGTTCAAACAAATAGAATAGAATATATTTTAGAATATAGGTATATAGGAGGCTTCTGTGCTGGCTTATTGGTAGCAAAATTTTGAACCAGAACTTCTGGTATTACAGAACTGCTTTTCTCCTCTGGGACTTCTGTCTGTCTCTCCATTAAACCATCATTCATTACATCAAAAAACTTAACCTTGGCATCATATTGTGCCTGTGACATCTTAATTTACATCCTAATTTGCTACTGAAGTATCCTATCATAATAGTCTCTTAGATCGTGCTGTTTGTCACAATGAGGTATTATAACTAACCTGAACAGGTGGCTGATGTCAACAGGCAGTGCAGGCATTTTTCTGTGTAGGTGCAGAACAAACATCTGTACAAAATCCATACTATCTGTTGATATGCTTAAATTAATCAGAAAATTTCACTCTTTGAATGCTGTCATATGTTGCACCACTACTTGCTCTCCAGGAAATGGTTTATCTTTCCTGCAGACTTTGCCCCCTGGCAATACATAGTTAGGGCACAGGTCTTAGGAGGAGCAGCTGAGGGGTTTGGGTTTGTTGAGGCTGGAGAAAAGGAGGCTCAGGGGAGACCTTATCACTCTCTGCAAGTACCTGAAAGGAGGCTGCAGCCAGGTGGGGGTTGGCCTCTGCTCCCAGGGAACAGGACGAGAGGAAATGGCCTCAGATTGCACCAGGGGAGGTTTAGATTGGACATCAGGCAAAATTGTTTCATGGAAAGGGTCGCCAAGCACTGGAAGAGGCTGCCCAGGGAAGTGGTTGAGTCACCATTGCTGGAGGTATTTAAAGGACTGTAGGTGTGGCACCTGGGGAAAAGTTTAGCAGTGGGCTTGGCAGTGTTGGATTTGCAGTTGGACTCAATGCTGCTAAAGGTATTTTTCAATCTCAATGAGTCTATGATTCTAGAATTCTAATTATCATTCTTCCATAAAGTTTATGATATGCCAAATTCATGTCTGAAGACACATATTTCTATTTTTTTTAGGTTTCTAGCATTAGTAAAACAGTAATAGTCCTTAGTTCAGTTGCCACTTTTCTGGGATCTGTTTAAATAGGAAATGATTTGGTCACCTGACCTTGATATTAGCTGGTTTAATTTTTTTTCATCTTTTAATATATTCTATCTCTGAGATTACAGCATCTCTATGATTTCAGCTAGAAGAACATATCCTAAAAACAATGATTTTGTACAACTTTTGCATTTTTTGCCTTTATTTTTAAAATTTCCCAGTCATCTTTCTAATTTTAAACGCCATTTGACTGTTCCCATTTTGTTTTTAATGAAGTCATTATTTCTTCCAAAATCCTAGTTATTCAGTGGATATGTGCAGAATGATAATATTTTTTACCAAAGGTGAGCCCATATGCTAACATGGTTCCTAATTAGAAAATAAAGAGCAGCTAACTTAGAAACACAGCTGCAGAGGAGTAGCCAAGTAGTATCTGCTTTCCCTCATTCAAAGAATGACATGTTGCCAAAAGGAGACTGAGGATGATAAACATTCAAAATAACGGAGAGACAAATAAAAATAAAATAGCAAATAGGCAATAGTTACCTGTAAATTTCATACTAATTCCTTGTGGCTTTTATATAGTCAAAATCCTCAGAAAGACTTTTCTCTTTAGAAAGCTTATTGAGATTTTTGGCCGGGCAGGAGTGTTTTGTCTGAAGTGCTAGTAGAAATGTGAGCTCTACTATTACAACTTTATGGTTCTTTTGCCTTACAGAAACCCAACCAAAGTCAAGAAATGTGTCTAAATCACTTGTGAACTTCAATAAAGGTTTGTTTCAATTTTCCTTACAACGTGCAAGAAATGCTTTTGTCTGGACTGCTTTTTCTATCCCAGATTTTCACTATATCCACCTTTGAACAGAATATTTTGGATCTGCATGAATTCCTACATTCTCTTCACAATTTGTACAGACTTTTTCTCATGCTTTTAGGTAGCAAATGCAAAAGCATCAGAGAGAACATCTTATTAGGATCTAAACTTTAATCCTTTGTAAATAGTTAACTGCAGAGCTGTGTGTATTATTTTGACAGATACATATACTACGCCTCAAAGCCACCATTACTTGAAAAATAGCAACATAAATCCATCCCTCTGAATACTTCCCATATTATTTACAGCTCAATACAATACCCAAATGCAAGTAGGTCCATGCTGTAGCTAAGGTTTATTATTACAGATATACCACACAGACATACCCTAGCTCTCTTTCAGCTAGGGAAGCTTCAGCAGAAAATACGTGTGCAGGGTTTTAAGGAAACAAGTATCTGAGGATGTATTTTGACAGTAAAATGGCATTGATGCAGCTAGACTGCCAGGAAGACTCTGCAGTTAAAGGTAGACTGCATAGGTCGTATCTTAATGTCAGTGCAAATAAATACTAAGAAATGAAAAAAAGAAAGGGAAGATAAAGCAAGATTAACTAGTGTGGTAGCTCTTAGTCTTTTTTTTTTTTTCCACATTAGAGAGGCATTGATTTTCAGAAATACCTAAGGACTGGCTTGCAGGCTGCCAATGGCACCTGCCAACAAGCAATGACAAGACTTGCTTTTATGGACCACCAAGAGCTTACAGACCAGTAGCTAAATTGCAGTGCACATATGCTGAATCAGGAATTAGTCCAAGGTCTGGAGCTTCATCTTTAGCCAATGATTTCTGTTCTTCAGTTTATATCTCCTTCAAAGCTGGCAAAGGCAGCTTTTCCAACTCTTTTATTTTCTCTTATTTTTTCCTCTTGCAATGAAAATATTGGTCCTTTCAGCATGGGCAGCAGATTCTGTGTCCTTAAAGTGACTCATTGCATCAGAAGCTTCCTCAGTAATGCCACAGGATGATAAGAGAAATCATTCTCAAAGGCAAACCTAGCATATAACTAAATGAGGAAAGGAGAGGCTGTGAAGGGACATAATCTGAAATACATTAAAGAATGTGTGCACATAGGTTTTAAGAGGCGGAAGAGGGGCTTCCTCAGCTATCCTGTACCAGTCATTCCAATGTCTATTTTCTGGACCTTTCCTTTAAACACTTAGTGTATTAACAGCTGATACCTTCGGTTGTTTTGTTGGGTTTTTGGATGGTTTTGTGCTGGTGAACCCTAAATATTGAAGCTAAAAAAGTTGCATCATACAAAGACAGCTGAGAGCAAGCTAGAACAAAGCTGAAAGTACTGGGAAGCTCAAAGACAGTCATAAAATGGAATATTCATCTTTTTTTTCATATTCACTTGGGGCCAAATAGAATGATATTTCACACAATTCATTGCTCAGTCAATGCCTTGATAAGACTAAACCATCTGATGCTTGTATTTCTTCACAAGCTTGGTATATACCATACTGTCACTTGAAATGTTGTCATCAAGGACTTTAAAGGTGGATTAATAGTCAAGGCAGGGACTCCTCTAAAGATTAGTGACCTTTCCTCCAAACCCTCCCTTTCCCAATATGACCCAGAGCACTTGTAAGAGCAGAACTCTGCTTGGTGCATGAAAATTTTATGAGTCAGGTCTAAATCAAGTCCTACATTCATTTGGAAGTAGCTACATAGCCAGTGCTATATGGCTAACTCCAAGACTGAAATCCATGGACGGGAAAGGGTGCTCGTCAACAGCAAAATTCCTTAAAGGTCAGCTGAAATGTTATTATGTGATGCAGACTTGTGACAGAAGTTAGCTGCTCTGATTTTGCAAGATTTTTCCAAATATGAATATTTATCATAAAGGTTCTATTCTAAGCCCATAGGTCTCTTAGGTCATAAGCTGTGGCTTTCCCTTTGGCACGGGGAAGAGAAAGGAGAAAAGAAATGACTGAAATGCATTATAGGAACATTAAAAGATGTATTTATGAGTTATCATTAATAATTATTATTTTGAGTGTTGGGAGTAAGCACTCTTTTAAATGCCACTAAACCCACATTTGCAGGATATAATTCTGGTCTGATGTACACTGTTCAACTCTCACTTAACAGAACAAAGTTACTGTCGTGTACACAAGAGCAAAAGTGCAACTACCTCTTTATTCCTTAAAAAATCCTCCCTACAGGGAGATACTTTCAAAATAAAGCAAATTGGAATGTCCATTTGCGTATGTATCATAGGTGATCTGTTTATCAAGAAATGAAAGAACATTTCCTTCCAATTTCTGTTTTCCTTGTGATTGATATTAATTAGGTTTTCTGCAAAGCACAGCTTATCTTGAACTGAACCCAAAGCACATGAATATGTTTCTGTGCGGTAAGATTTTCTTTTCTTGAAATGAAGAATGGGATGAAGATGCTTATCTGAGATCAAACAGGCTTCAGGTAGAGTTTACATCAGCAGCACTTTGAAATTCATTGTTAGAGTATAGTTGGTATCAATAAGGAATGAGAATGGTATCCTGGATTGTGACTGCATTTATTAACTTATTTCCAGCAACTATAAAGGGAAGGCTGTCACGTACCTCCAGTCATAGTCTTTTCTTCCTGAGATGAAAGAGGCAAATATAGTTCATAATGAAAATTAATGGAATCCCTGAGAACAGCCCCAAAAAAAATCACTGTTAAAAATAAGAGCTTGTGAATTTGAGGTCTAATGTTAGTACGCAGAGTTGAACAGAAGTTTGCAGTGTAAGGGCTGAGAGTTTACTCCCCTGCCCTCTTTGCCCCCTGTCTGTATGCCATGGAGAAGCATTATATAGGAATGCTCTGACCTGCTGGGGCTCAGGACATCAGCCTGGTTGCACCAGCTCAGGTGCTGAATGCCATGCCTGTGCATCCCACTGCCAAGCTATCGTGTCCCATTTCTCAGAGTGGAGCACCACACTAAGACTTTTATAGTACTTGATGGAGCCTGTTTATACCTAATGCTATAGGAGAGTCTTATTCTGAGCCTTATGTTTTAGGAAGGTTCTAGGTACAGATACTGCATCTCTCTTTTCCGTAGCATTAGCCAATAACCTCTGATGGAGTATTATGAAATAGATCCAGTCACTTAATTTAATTGTCTCTTTACACCACACTGATGCAGGCTCCTTTTCCCCTTCACCTTCCCTCTAATCCCCTGCTTAGTGGTTCTGCAGCTCCCTTCACCCCTCACTGAGCTCGCTGTGCTCACACAGCCCATCCAGCTATCACCCTCGCCTTCCCATGCTCCTGTGCAAGCCTTGGAATTCTCAAATCACCCCTCTGCTAGAGCTTCACCACCCCACCATTGGCAAAATAGTTTACACTCCTCTGTTTTGTACCAGTGCAGCTTATCCCAGTAGAGACATGTTTAAATCCCAGGACAGTTAAACCCTTCAATAGTGTGGTCATGTATGACATGTAACTAGATAGATGTATTACCCAGCAAGCATTTCTCCTGCTCCAGGATTCAGAGAGGAAAGCTTTTGCCAGCTTCCAGCATCATTGCTTTTCTTCTTCAGCATCTTTTTTCCACCTTCTCTTTTTAGCAGCATCCATTTGTTCCATGTACCAGTATTTTCACCATCACTCTGCCAGTTATGGTGGTTACTAATTTCTTAATAAAAGAGAATAGCTGCAAATTAGGGCTGCCATATGGCTTTTATTACTAGAGAATGAGCCTTTCCCTATCCCTTATTTTTATTGTACTGAAGAAATGCTGAAAAAAAGAAACAATATGTTTTGTGTATTTTTTTTTTTTTGTCACAGCGTCCCAGAAAGGGCCACTCCACTTTACAGCTGAAAGAAGTGATTTAGTCTCCATGCTAAATCACTCTTCAACTTCTCCTAAGCATAGACAGCCAATTGTGCCTAATCGTGTGTGGTAGTTCAGTGATATGGACTACTGTTCATTGGGGATTGAGCTGCTCATTTTAGTTAGGACCACAAATTGAACTCAAACCAAGGTCCCAAAGAATAAAGCATGTGTTTTATACATTAAGTCATTCCTCCTTTCTTACTTGGCCCGTGAAATGAATCAGGGAAAGATTATTTTCTGGGTAAATTGGTAGTAAAACCCTGATGCAGACAGTTCCACAATTTGATTGCAGCCTGACTTCCACTTATTGAATATCACATCAGGCAGTGGTTCAAGGGTTTCATATGACAGCTTTAAAATCCGCAAAGTTTTCAGAGGTACTTACTACATTGTGATCAGGTCACAGATCTAAATGTCAGTATTGTATGCCTGATTTGCACATTTCAAAACGATTTAGTAATTTTTTCATTTTATCTGCATGCATGAAGTGATTTGGAATACAGAAACAATTTGGAATCAGATTTAGTTTGTAACAGTTCAATTAACTTAAGTGCTGAAACATGCTTCTTTCTTAGTAACTAGTTTAATTGGTTACTATTGCAAGAATAGGTTTTGAAAGAATGCCTAAAAGGCCAGGGGCAAAGTAAAGCCCACTCTAGAGAATCCATGTTCCTGCATAGGCATGTGTGAAAAAGAAATAGCAAACAGTCTTTGGGGTCACAGTGTAGTGTATGATTGCCAGTGGGAAAAGGACACGTAGCCTGAGCAAGAAATGGACCTGGCAGAAACTGCTTTTCTTTGACATAGTTACTAGCATAACCTCAGTTCCCTTTGGCTAATTTTATTACTGTTTAATAAGCAAGAATGGAAGAGTACAACAAGGTTACAAAATCTTAATGGTTCATTATATAAATCATATATTTAAACCTTGATCTGAGCAATAAGTACAAAGATAAGGTAAAATAATATAGTAGTGGGATTTATAGGACATTATCATGTGCCAATGTCAGGAAGTGTTTTTCTAATTAATTTAAGGAAACATCTGCTTTTCTTTTGAAAGTCAGACTTTTATTTTGCTAGAGCCAGAAACCTATCTTTTTTTAAAAGGATTTTCACTTTGAAGCTTTTTTTGCTTAGGTTTAAAAATAAAAAGGACATGACTCTTCAGAGATAGTAAATCACCACGAACATTAATTCTCTTCTGTTACAGATGAATAAGGAAAAAACCCGCATGGATTCTGGCACCTCTGTATGACTGCAAAGGAGTGGCCGGGATTTTGGTGAGATTTTAAAACTTTTTTTCTCTTTCTCACAAATCTGCATTATAGCTCAGTGCAATGAAGTAATGAATGTCTGTGTTGGATTCTGGGCAGAGGAGAGTACTTGAGGCTGCATTTCTGTATTTCAAGCTCTTTCAGCCACAAGCTTTTCGCTGCAGTAATCCACCTGCAGTTTTCTTAGATCAGTGACTCTGGGCCCACATTGCTACAAGGAAGAAGAGATGTCATTCCTCTCTGAGATACTGGGAAGAAGGAGAAGGAGTAATGTCCTTCTCTGTGGGATGGAGACTCTACATGTCAAAACTTCCTTTGCTTCTCTAAGAATGGGAAGGTTACTGAGTGCTATTTATTCAGCACATAGAGGACTCATACATATGTTTATTAAATAAATGAGCATGTGCTCTCCACTTTAGGTAATGACAAACACAGCTACTGCCAGGGGCTGAGGTAAGGTACACCACAAGAGCAGGTGTCATTACATCTGATTTCATCCATCCAAATTTTAGCTCTCTAAATCAGCCCCTGTCTTTCCTACATAATTAATGAAGAGGAAGCAGTACCTCAAGCAACAACCATTCCCTCCTAACCATTGTAAGAGCTGCACGGGCTATGGGAGTTGTGAAATGGCACAAAAAGTCCCCTGACTGGGGGCAAGTCTTGGAGCCCAACCAGACTAGGTCTTGTACAGCTAAGATTAGGTGAACTACAGCCAGTGTACAGGCTATACATTCTGGAAGTGTATAGGCTGTACACTCTGCAAGTATATAGCCATTCATTCCTTTAAATGAGAGTGTAGTTTGAGAAAAAAGGAACCAATACTGTTACCATAATCAAAAGTTAGGTATAGTCTAGGCTTTCAGATTATATATATATAGATGGCAATAATGTAATGTTGTAAAGATGGGGTATAAGAAATAAGAAATAATAAAAGAAATAAGAAATTATGCAGGACAAACTCAAATTCCTAGAAAATAAGCTTGGAAAATGAGGATTATATGGTATGTATCCTTAATTCACTGCCAAGACTGATAAATTCAATATATGGGAATTACAGTTTCCTAATTCAAGAAACTTTATTGTGAATAGATATTAGCTATAGGTTGCATCTTGATGAATTTAACTGAAATAGCACTAACATAATTTTGGATATTGTTTTAAGGATTATTTCTCTTTTCATTCATTAAAGAAAAAGTTGAGCTGACTCTCAAGGTAAAAAAGTTTTTTTTAAAAAGTGAAAGTTTCCTTTTTAAAAAAAATTTTTTTGTCTGTAGGAAGAGACAGGTTCAAGTAATATGTTGGTGGGCTGCCTTTAGGTGGTGGGTTTGACCATGGGACTGAGAGAAGCGAGGCTTGTGGTAACTGGAGCTGCAGGGCAGGGGAGGGGCAGAGGTGGGCCCGTGGGTCCATCAGCAGTGGTGGGGGTCTCTCTTGGGGGACCTTGCAGAACTGTCAACACAGATATACCCAAATGCACAAGCTCACTCTGGAAACTTCTATCTCAGTGGTATCAGTTCAGTTCCTGGCTTAAGGCACAAAATGAATCCAGAAGTCACCTGATCCAGGAACTGTGACCTAAATTGGACCAGACTGAAAAATCCGCCCCTTCTTCAAGAGAAATAACCCCACCTGTTCCGTCAGGGGCTGCATTACAAGATGGGTCAAAAGAGGAGCATTAGATGAGAGCAACGAAGTGCCTGTAGATAAATCTAGGCAAATACCAGATGAACAAGAAGCTCTTGTCACTCCAAAGATGGAGATGGATGTCATACTGGAAACAGAAGACAAGGAGAAACTGAGAAAGAAATGAGCAGAGGGAGCACTGCAGGTTTTCTCAGCCTGTGGTCCAGGAGCCTCTCAAGTTACTTTCACCAGATCTCTGGAGGATAATTAAGAAAAGTAAGTATGCATGTAGCGGGTTACATTTAGTGACAGAGGTGCCCAGACCTCAACTGGAAAATTCTTGAAAGTTGGCAAAAGCTGAAAAATCTCATTTTAGTGCATTATGTTCCAGCAGCCTGCTTTCTCCCATAGCTGAACCTAAGTTTTGATTGTGCTCCTTGGCCCAATATTTGGCCTTTGTTTCCTTATGTAAATCAGAATGTTTAGTACAAATTAGCATTATTGAAAAACAATTCCCATCCAAATTAAAATTCTGTCTTTCGTTTTACACCAAACCTGCTGGGCTTTTTTAGATAAACCCTGCATCAAGTCAGCTATAGTGTTTATGACAACATGGATTCATTTTTTGGCAAAGTAGCCCTGTTTCTCCAATTGCATAATGCCAGTAGCAATTCATATCTATCAGACCATCCTCAAGGGTCATCTGGGGTTGTTCCTATGAAAGGTATTAAGCAGCTCCTTCCAGAATTTGTTCTCCTTATTCAAGCTGGGAATATTTTCAGTGTACAGATATATATACAGATATGCATATATATGCATGTGTTTATATATACATATGTATATATATATATATATATACTGTTTTTATGCGCCACTAGACACTACTAGTTTTATTTTTATTTACATTGTTAATAGCCTCCATTTTTATATCTCAAATTTACCTACATATTGTTGGAAGGGAGCACTGCATAATAAGGAAAGTACAAAGAGAGGGAAAGTAAAACAATGTATGACTGCAAAATGATGCCAAATTTAAATCCAAAAGAGGTTTTTAATTTCAGATATCCAGCCAAATGGGCTGGCTGGAAACTGTGCTCTGCCCCAGTACATGATTGCTATGAAGTTCAATGAGTAGGCAGGAAAAGTCCTTTGTTACATATGCCCTAGGAAAGTATGTTTAAAAATTATATAAATTATGTCTTTCCAAAGTAATATGATGAAAATGAAGATATTGTAACTCTGAACACTTCTGATGAACATTTTATCCTCAAAGAGCACTTAATTCACAAAGGGATGTCTTTCTAGCAAAGTAACCCAAAGCCTTGAAAAACAATATGAGCGCTTGCAAAGATTTTGTAGTATCACCAGGGAGGTCTAAATATGTAGACTGCAAAGCATGAACATCTTTGGAACAAACTTGTCTTTGGGATCTGAGATAAAGCACTTTCCCAGAGCCTGTTTTTTCAGCGATTTCATCAAGGAGGTGATTTCATCAAAAGCTGAAGGAAAGCTAGTGCACTGCTGAAGTGATAAAAACACAAGGAAGAAATTGTAAAGCCATTGAAGAGTGCAGCAGGGGTATCTTCAAATCTTTAAATACTTTTTTCCTTAATAATAGACAATCAGTAGAACTGAGCAATTATCTCCCTTTACAGATCTGAATAAAAAGATTTCTTAAATGGAAGTAGATAGCTCTTATTAAATAAATAGTACAGTGTCACATATTGTAAATGCAAAGTCAGACGTCAACAGAAATGCCATATGCTACTTACCCCTGAAGAGCCATGGTACTAACACCCAAAAATAGACTGGGAATTTCCAATGCTGAGCCTGTATGTGAAACAGTACAAAACTCAGACTTCAGAGTAAGTGTTAGTAAGTGCTAGTGTGGGTGTCCTGGGCACTCCTGCAGGACCCAACATGCTCCCACCATTTTCTTCAAAGCTGTAGTGATTTAAGGAGACCTGGGAAGGCTGTGCTGAGAACCCACCTAGTGTTGTTGCATCTAACAGGAACTGTTTCAGTTTAGAGACACTATTGAAAAGTACCAAAGTGTCCTGTAATAAATAAACAATCAAACAAATAAATACATTCTTAAATAGAGGAGTTGAATCAAATTCTTACAATGTCATCACTGTTAACTGAATGGGTTGAAGGAGACTCTTTCCTGGTTTATGATCAGGGACTGGAAATGGCATTTAAAATACTGCAGCCAGCTATAAATTTAGTCACAAAGTGAGGATATGAAAATGGGGGGGGAAAAATCAACCTCTTTTTCATTTGTCAGATCTGGCCCTGTATAAATGGAGATAGGGGTTCACAGCAGGTTGTTAGCTTAAAAGTATCTCTTACCAGTTCACATATCTTGGACTGGCTGATACACCATCCCAGATTTAAGGAAATGACAAGTTCCTTCGTGTTGAAGTAGTCCCTGATTATACCAGCATCATGCCAAGCCTGGGACTTGTTGGACCTCCAGGCCAGTTCCTATCCTCAGAAGATGCCAAGATGGTGTGGAAGTGCTTTGGACTCTACAGTCTTGGTGACTAAGGATACATGCAGAACAACTTCAATGGATGCTAGTTCAGTGTGAGTGAAAAACAGGCGCTGCTGCTTTCTGTCTTTTGTCTGGTCTATTGGGTTAAATTCTGAGGGTCTCAGTCTGCCTGTTACTAACTGCTCACAGAGCACACAAATCTGTTTCTAAATGACATCTTAAGGAACAATTATTTCTTTTTCAGGCAGTCCTGAATTCAGTTACTCTAACTGCAAAGCTATAGAAAACTGGTTTGAGACAAATGATTAGAAATGCTCAAATTACTGCAAGTTAAGCTGGTACTGTGTATTTCCTATCAGTTTATGAACAACGGCATGGACACCAGTAAGCTGCCATGACCAGAGAGCCCAAGGCATTCCCTTTGACTCCACTTGTGATGGTCACCCAGTCAGGAAGGCTTTTTGCAATATTCTCAGTCAGAGCACAAGTGAAATCAGAACTTCTTTCTGGCCTGTAGGATTTCATTCTTCTGCAACATAAGGATGTAGATATAGATAGCCTATGGCCTTGTTTGGAGAGAAAAGTATTATTGCAGTCAATGCAGTCTATGTTTTATTGCTTGTAGGTGACAAATCCCAGATGAGGGGTCTCATACATGTATCCATAAATGTGTTTATGGATACATACATGAATCCATATGTGTATTTTATATATCAGGGTAATGATATGTATATGTGCATACATATAATCCTACTTAGCTGGTATGTATGCAGGCATGTGCATGTATTGGCTGAAGAGCAGGTTCATGAAGAGCATGATAGAAGGTTTCTGAAGATTAAACACACCTTAAAAGATTAACTGTTAAACAAGTCTTACAGCCCTGGTAAAGGAACCGAAGATCCATATGACTTTCAGTTTGACCAAAGGAATATTTTCCTTGGCATTACCTGAACCTGTGAGAGCAAAATGGAACAATGAAAATATTGCTCAATGTTTCTTTCTGCACACAAGAAATAAATAGTTCCAAGGACCAGATACTGCCCTTGGCAGTATAATGTAATAAAGACAGATATAACCAGGAGAGAGAGAAAACATTTTCTGTTCCTCCAAGAAGAGCCACTTTAACAGGACTTGACAATCCACTTTCCCACATTCAGAGGTGCTTGAATTGGCAATATTACCTTTCTGTGGCAAAGGACATAAACCCTGGCACTGACCACACTCCTGCTTCACTATGCCCCCATTATCATCAAAAGGTATAACTGATTCCTCTAGCTGCTCCACTAACCAGCATAATAATAGATGCATTTCCATGCTCTCCATTACTCTGCATCTGTCAAAGAACTTCAGATTATTGCCTTGACCAGTTAAACCCAACTTCCTTTTTCTCTATCTTAAGCATTTTGGAGTGCTGAACATATTAATTTCCTGTCTTGTAGGACTGTCCCATGCACACTGTGGCAGAGAAAAAAACCCAACCCTAAATCTAAATAAGAATAATGAAATAGCTTAATTAACATTCCTATTAGAGAACAAGAATAGCATCTGTTTGTTAGATACAATAAAAACAAATAAGTCAGAAGAATCTCCAGGCTGGTATTAAGATGTGAATCATCTATTTATTACTTTGTGTATAAATGTTCCATTGCTATTTGCACAATGATTAAGAGTAGTTTTCAGAAAATAAATCTTTTTCTTAATAGTGCAAAGAATGAGAAGGATGGAGAATAAATGGGAGTTTAAGGGTATGCTAAAGTTCTCCCATGAGCTTGGATGAGATTTATGTGCAATGTGAATAAAAAATGTATATGACAGCACAGAATTCACTTTGTTGTTGGTTCCTATTCCATTTGTCTAGTCTAACTGTATTCTTTGCCTCCCAGACATATAGCGAGTCTGGCATTATTGAACAAGTGAGGGAATAAACTGCCAGTCAGCAGCTATTTGAGGCAGCTTAACCTCATCCAGTCTCATCAGACCCAACATTGTAGAGCAAGACCAGTGCCATGAGATTTGGAGTAAAAGCATAAATGCTACCTGCAAAGCTGCTTCTGCTAGAAAGAGGCATTCTAGGAGTCTCACTCCTAGAGCAGTCTTTTTATTGTTATGCCTTTTCCATTTTCAAATGAATGTGTAATTTCTTCAATTATGTATCAGCTTCCATATAATGTCAACAGCTTGGTAACAGGACAAGCAAGAGCCGGTGGGATTGTGGTATATGTCTGATAGGGCTCTGCATGCAGCTTCAGACCTGTGAGGCTTTGTGCTTGATGCTTCCTGTCCATTCTCTATCTACTCTCACTAAGGTTTCCACATAAATCTCTCTACAGTTGCCCAGTTGCAAATATGCAAAGGTCTGAATCTGAAACTACTGACACTGTATCTGTTAGACTAATACCTGGGGACTAGGAAATAATACCAATACTATTGAGCCATCATAGTGGAGGATTCCACTGGGGATTTTTCCCCCCGTTTCCTGAGAGGATTGAGACTCAGGTGTTTCTGCCTCCTACCTATGCTGGTTCCACCATGATTCTATTGCCCACACAATCCTCCTGCCTGTGTTGTTTCCTCCTGGCCCCCATTCTGCAGTATCGTCTGACCATGTTAGCCCATTTAAGCCAAATTTGGTTGCAGGGTAGAAGTCTTCAGCATAGAGTGATCTAGCACACCACATTTTATTTAATGAAAGCAAGGGAAGAGTCAGAGGCAGAAACACTCTCCATTATTGCTGCTTCAGAGCCACCTCAGTTTATTACACATCAGAGGACCCTCACAGCATAGTGCTGCAGTAAATGAGCCTACACATGATCTGCCCCTCAAGGACCTATTTGTAGAAGAAAATTTGTATTTTTTAGCTGCAGAATTATTCCAGCTGTTGGCTGGGTGTAGAACAGCCATTACATGGTGTCCCCCATGGTTTGGCCACCCTCCCACCAAAGTGCTGGTGTACTCCACCAGGCCCCTGGAAACCCACAAGTGGCTCATGGTTGCCTTGTGCTCCCTGAAAGGGCACAGAGCACTCTGTCATCGTTCACACCCCTGTCATGTACCACAGGGCCAAGTGCTGGCCATGACCTTGCTAGCAGGCAAAGCTGAAGGCTGTGGGAAATGTCAGGAGAAATACCAGCTACACTGGTTGCAGCATGGTGCCATGTGCTGGCCTTACCCACAACAACCTTCTCTAGCTCCGTGCAAGTACATAATTGCATTGGAGACTGCTGAGGATTTGGTCATAGTTTATTCATTGTCACATACATGGAGCAGAAACTTGTACCGTAAGCAAACATAAGAAAAGTCTGCCTCATTTATAGGAAAACACGAATTTTATAGGGTACCAAATCTACCACAGTTGTGCTCTTCTATAAACTATACCAAAACATTTTTTCCGTCTTGAGACAACAATGGACAAAATGAGCAGTTCAAATAAAAGGAGTTCCTGAACACTGTGACACACAGCAATAGCATAGGAGCACCCAAGGCACGGTTCTCAAACCACACCCTTGTTCCAATGCAGCTCCTGTGTCCAAACCATCCTACCTGACCACATCAGCAGAGCACTGGGCAATCCAGGTCACTGCACAAGGAAAGAAGATGTCATGGGCTGCTGCAGCCAGCTTTCCCATGTTGTCATGGGACAGGACTTCCCATCCCCTCCAGAGCAGGAGAAGGCCCATTGCTTACCAAACCCCATGTAACACAACTCACACCTCAGATTTCTGCAGCTTAGTTGATGAGCTTGACCAGCAGGGCCTTAGTATCACACAGACAAAAATAGTAGAGATCCTGCCTAGACAGTCAAATGACTTTGGCTGAGACCAGGAAGGACTAGATGTCACTGCTCTGCCAGTGGTGCTGCCAGCAGCGGTCCCAAGAACCCTGGGACAGCTGTGACCAAGCACTCCTTGTTCTCCAGATAGCAGGAGCTGAGAACAACTAGATCTTTTTCCTCCTAGCGTTCAGGAAAGCTGTGGCTCTAGGTTTTAGAACAGTACTTCTGAACGCTCCTCTTCCTTTGACCACTCAAAGTACAATATCTGGCAAAACTGATTCCCTGCTCACCCTTCCTAGGTCAGACAGGTACAAACACAGGCAGGGATGTTCACCCCATACATCAAGCAAACTCCTCACCTTGCAGGGAGGAACTGTATCCCAGCTTCCCACCAAGAGGTTGGACAGCTGTCAGCAAACCATCCCACTCATACGGTCCTCACACAGTGGGAGCCAAGCTCCTCCCAGAGTTTGCCAGCAGGTTGTCACAGGACAACCCTGTGAAGCTGAGGCTGAAGATTCCTGAAGAAGCCATCACACTGTTTTCATCCAGAATGTCAGCATTGCAGAAGAGCAATGGCAGCACTTCAGCAATGCAGTGATGTTTTGTACCCTCTGGCACACAAGGTATGTAAATAAATGGGTTTCTGTCTAAATTCCATTGTGTGCAGATTTGTACCAAAGAATTGTTGTGATGTGCATCATTATGTCTCATTATGTGATTGCAAGTAACCTTTTGTATAGCAGACACAATCCACGTAACATGCTGTGTGACCAATTTACAAAACAGGGCTCCTTCAGAAGGGCAAGTAATTAATCATTATTCAGCAACAGCACTCACCACTCCATACTTGCTGGCAGGAGTGTATAACCTAGGGCATGCTTAGCTATGACAATAAATTATTCATGCAATACAAAACTAGTTAGCTGTGATGCTGTTCCAGTAAATGGTTAAAACCAGAAAGCACTCCGTTAGTTTTCAAGTGTGTGGCTGATTTTTTTTTTATTTTTTTTTTTTTTTTTTTTGGTAAATTTACTGCCAACACATTGCATAAACAAGCATAGGCCTGAGTTGCAAATGCAGTAGGAAAGAATTAGTGTAAGGCACTAATGTGTGTTTTTCATAATGCCAAAGTCAATAATGCGAGGATGAGAAGATCTCTTGAAGGTATACTGCAGTAACTTTATGGCTGTAATAATTTTATTACTTTATCAAGTATTAATTTAATGGAGAAGGAAACACAGATTGTCAAAAATAAACTGCAGCAAATATTTCATTTCATGAAGAGTACTAAGAGAAATTTGCGTATTCTGCTCTTTAGGACATGTTTTACTTCATACTTAGCTTTGGCTTTCATTTACATTACACCTGGCGGACAATCTACCATGACGCAAATAAGGCACATGAGATTATTTACATTTGATCACTGTCCACTATTTACACAAGGCAGGGTTAATGCAAAAGGCTGATGAGGGTTAGAGTTGAATTGCTGATTTTGGAGCGGCTGGAATAATACCTGTTTTCTCTTCAGTTGCCTTTTCACAGGGCAGCTCAGTTCCTCTCTACTATCAAACAGCAGAAGAAAAGTCAGTATGCAAGCAAAAATCCTTATATCACCCTGTACTTCACCATGCATGCATACCAAAAGGTACATTTAATCTCAGATCTCACTGTTTACCAAACCTGTGAGTATAATTTTTTCAACTGAGTCCATCAGTAATTTAAAAAAAAAATTATTTCCCTTTATATGAGAATATTTTCCTCCCCATTAATTCCATTTGAATTAGGAAGAGATTAATTCACCAGGTCCAGTCACATCATTAAGATTATAGATTTTTTTTTTATAAAAGAGAATCAGAAATGCCTTTGCAAAACTATTATTCCAAAAGAATAGGAAAGGAAGCTGCAATAATTCAAAGGAACCTCAAAAGCTAAACATGTTTTGAGGAATATGTTTCCAGCTGCAGAACAAGTATTTTTAACTTCGCCAAAATTTATCACTGAAAAAAACAACCTTTCACTTTGCTTTGGGTTCCTAGGCTGCTAAGATTTTCCATTGAGGTTGCTTGACAATAAAAGCATCACCTGAGGAATGAATGAACACCGATCAAGTGCAACATTTAAGACTTATATACGTATTCCATCCCGATGCAGTTTCCATAATAGCATTGCACAGACACCAGCCACTCAGTGGAGCACATTCTCCACGAAGGATGAGTTGGCTTTCTCTTTTTCCCAGCAGAGCAGTGTAAGGAGAGCACAGCCACGGGAAGCAGAGGACACACTCACTTCCTCTCGTGGAGGATTTCATTTTCTTCTTTGCTGAGAAGACTAGTCTCCTTTGCCCTGCAGTATTAACAAATATACCAGCTCCCAATGAAGACAGGCTGCCCTATATCTATCAATAGAATCTATATAGAATCTTTTCCCTTAGGGATTAATTCAACTTTTGATTCAATCTTTCTGAGCTTTAAATTATGATGTTACAAACCTCCAAGGAACTACTGTACTATTTGTGACCTTCTTTATTACTTTCTGCTGTTTGATAAAGTAGAGAAAATTGATTTATAGATTAGTTTGCTTGTGAACACTGAATATCAATGGTGAGAATGTGATTCGTGGAAAAGCAGGAGAAGTTGGCATTGGTTAAAGTTTAATATAGCAGTTTATTAATTAACGGTGAAGGACAATAGAATAACTGCACATTAATCTTCAATGAGATTCTGGAAGTGCAATGTGAAATAATAGCGATCAATCAAGGCATCTTGCAAGATTTGGAATTAAAGTTTTCAAAACATTTTCCACGAAGAAGAATTCTGTCCATTGGTTCCACTTCTCTTCCCTAAACCTCCCTCTCTTCCCCTTAAGACCTGATGGCTGTTTTTGTGTTTTCTCTAAGCATTAAAGGTTAAAGGTGGAAGGAGAGGCAGAAGTTTTCCAAATGGAGCCTAAAATTAGGTGTTGGTTTCTGTATTTGGAATCTTAGGCCCCAATCCAGGAGTCTATTTTTATTCAAAGCAGCCGAGCACTTGACTTCAATGGATCTAAAAACACTCGTGTTTAAGTGCTTTGCTGAATCAGGACAGACTTAAGCACAAATGTAAATGCTGTGCTGAATTGGGGCTCTAAATATGTGGCTTGATTTTTAAAAGTGCTGAGAGACAGCAGGTCTAATTGAAGTTGATGGGAGCTGCGAGATGCTCAGCGTTTCTGAAAATCAGGCCACTCATTGAGGTGCCTGAATCTGATTTCAGGTGCTCAGCTTGCAGTATGCACCGTGGGGAAAAATGGTGACCCAGGATAACAGGCAATGGAAAGCCCTGATTTTACGCAATAAACCTTAATAATGTAAAAGGAGGAGATGGGAGACAATGGTTTCCTGGAAATCTAATGTGGAATGCTTTTTTTGGCAAGCATCAAAAGTGCTATGCAAAAATATGAAATGAATAAATAAATGAATTAAAAAGCCTAGTAACTGGAGAAATACTGGGCTAAGTTCATGCCTTGTGGAACAGCAGCAAGACTGATGAAATACATCAGGAATGATTTGGCCTACTACGTTTTGAGCATTAATTTGATGAGGAACAGTGAGTCAACAATGGAAATCCCACACAGTGAGGAACTTCACTCCACCACCCTTGCGAGAGCCAAGCACAACAGTTTGGATTAGTAAATGGTAAAAATGCAAAAGCTAAACATTTTTGCAAGTTATGGAGCATAAATTAAACAGCAATGTTAGGAACAGAGATGAGGTGGAGGCTAGGTGTTTTGAGAAGAGCAATTTTTTCAGGTGAATTCAGTGGTCCTTTCCTCAGAAAGCACAGCCAGGATGTCCATCAGCTGCCCTCACATCGCAGCTGGGTCCCTGTGGAGGTGACACCGACGAGAAGACTCGGTCACGCCGTGTGGTGCTGTGCACCCCAGAGGGGGCTGCTGACACAGCAGGACAGGCCTGCCGCCGAACATCGCCTACCTGTGAATGAGCCCCGGGCAAACCAAACAAAAACAAGTCTTCCTCCATTTCTGTGCACGTAAAGGAGAGGCGTGTGAGTACCCCCTGCTGCCCCCAGGCCTACCTGTTGCCTGCCCAGTGGCAATGCTGGTGGGGAAGCTCATATGCTGCACGCTCTATCAATCCACAGAGGAGTCAGGAAAGCCGTACCTGCCCAGCCACCTACCTGCCTGGTCCTCCTCATCTGTCTGCTAAGACAGAGGCTGGTGAAGGACTCTAACGACAGGCTTACTCCTAGTCCAGATGCTTACCATCTCAGGATGGAAGACACCAAACATTTTGCACTTCTCAGTCCATACTACCTGCACTGGAATCCAGCGAGGCCGGACAGAAAAGTCTTTATGTTCCCCACCCCCTTCTAACTCAAAACAGCAATTCTTAAACTCCACCAAGGATTTTTTGAAAGTTTTCTTACATGGTTTATGGCACGGCGTTCAACAGACTTGGGGACTCATGGCAGAAAGGCACATTGCACCTTTCTACCATTAAATGTATTAAAACTGGTGATGCTGTCCCCTGCCCAAAGTGCAGTAGTGCAGGTGTGCTCTGGCCTACAATCTGAAATAAATTACAACCGCTAGAAAGAGTAGTAGAAAACCCAGTACACAACCAGCTGGGGGAGAAAAAACCTGTCACTTGTAATAAAAATGAGAAACAGAAATGGATTTGAAACATTTGTTTCCCTTTATTTTCTCAGTGAGGCTGATGTGTACTGCACATTAAAAAAAAGAAAAAAAATCACAGGAATTTTCATACAATGAATTAAACCACAAAAGTACATGTAGAATCGGCAGGTGGAAAATCGCCCAGCTTGGGCTTAACTAGTATCTCACTTTCCCTGTTCAGCATAGTCCAACCTACAACTTTACATGTTCACCTACTGTACAAATCTTACAGTAGCTCCATCGTGTCAGTGGTTCACATTATTGAAAATGTCTGTCACATAGGTACAAATTTAGAATCATCACATTATATTACATGGCTATTCTAGGTCATTTATAGATCAGATCTTACACTACAGTGATTGAAGTTCTCATTACAGCCATTAAAAAGGACACATAATCATTACCTACTGTAGGCTTACATCTAAAGGGATGAGAAGGAGGTGTGGTTGTTTTGTGTTTGTTGTTTTGGTTTTTTTTCAACTGACCCAAGTATTATTACCCCAGAGGCACAAACTTTCCTCTCAGTGCTGCTCTTGGTGATGGCAGCCCAACTGCTTTTCAGAGTAGTTTAGCATAGATATTTTTCTTCAACTTTAGGCTCCCTCTGTTTGGATTAGTATTTAGATCATTTTCCATTCTGTAGGAATTACTCAGGTCTAGGAAAGACCACAGTTCCTAAGTACCAGTTCTGTTACCTGTATTGTGGATGTGGTACTTACCACAGCATGAAAGCAACAGTACAATCTTCATATAAAAGACACAGAGCTACACTGCAATTTGCCTCTGCTGACAATGTGGTACATGTGCTAATTTGAAATGTTCTTGGGGAAGAAAAAAAAATAAACACCGAGTTTATATTTTGATGGATTTCCTACTACAGTGTCTATGAAGGATCCAAATAGCTTTATTCAGCAATCCTAGCTCTAATAATTTCATATGTAATTTGTAAATCCACAGAGGAAAGCCATCTTCAAGATGAGAATGTTTGCCACGCCAGTGGAAAAAAAAATTGACTCACATCATTATGCCTGCTTGGTGAAAAATAAATAATGCCCCCACGCAAGCCCCACACCAATTTATTAATGTCAGCAATCTAGGGCAAGAGAGAACGTTTTCAAATTTAATCACAGAAATGTAAAGGCAAAATAGGTAATGCATCTGGTCCTTGAACACATAATATGATATACTAAATATTGATTTCTTAAAAATAATTTATTGCTTTTAATATTTTTCTTTACAACAGAAGATACTCAAAATCCAGAAAGGAAAATTGTAAACTTTTAGTTTGGCATTCACACAAAGTTAAAATACCTGCATTTTTAACCTACAGAGCAACAACAAGAATTATGCAGAGTAAAGAATGTTACATTTGTAACACAGAACCTCCAGAAAAGTTCTTTTCTTTTTTATTGTTTTATTGCTATCTATCTACTGAGAAATAAGAAGCCAAAAAATCAAGCAAGCATCCGACAGGACAGACAGTGGAATCTCTCAGAACACAATATGCTGGTGATAAAATGAATGCAGCCATCAAAATCAACTGCACTGGTATGGGGATAGAATCAGTTTTCTAAGATTTGGAGTGGGAAAGTAGATTAAATAGTTAGGTGTGCCATACCTTTAAGAGGAGTCATGAATGCCAAAGAGTAATTGAATAACAAATCTATACATTCACAAGCAAATTCCAAACTTTGCTGATTCAGTAGAGACTCCAAGTTCAGATGAAATTCTGATGCTCAGAATAGCAGTAGTTTATACTCTTGTGGTTTTTTTCTTTCCTGAAATTTCTATTTAATTTAACAGAAGCAATGTCATCAGCAACAATGTCATGGGCACATCTGAGGCCATGCTAGTGCATAGTAAAAAAAAGGGAAAAAACCCAAAACCAACCCACTGCTTCTGCAAAAGCGGAATTTCCAAACAAAGCACTTACTTACTCCAAACTGACAACCATCATGCATCCTAGGTAAAAAATTTCCACTGGCCTTTTTATTCTTTTAGTCATCTCATAATTTATAATAAATAGGATAATTATAACTGATAAATACGTCTCTTTAGTAAACAAAGGAATGAAGGATTGGTATTTATACAGGATGCATAACTGTAAAAAATATAGATAAATACCATCATTAAACTCTGCCAATGAAAAGATTACTGGCTTCAAGAACAGTGTTTAGACACAGAATTACTGTAAAAATCATACTGTACTTAGTACCTCAGCATATTTTTATCAAATTAAAATCACAAAAATTAAAACAAAAGCGCTTTTTAAAAAGATTTTTGACCTCTAGTTCCAAAACTACTGTTGATACATAAAATAAAAACATTTTTTAATGATTACCCATTTGAGAGACTTTACATAAAATTATGATATTTTCTAGAAAAATTTAGATGAGAAAATTTCATTCCCCTAACAAATTCAGTGTATAAAACTGCAAAAGAAAATCAAGCAATGAGAAAAATGTGGAAAAATACTGCAGAAGGTGGTTAATATCTTTTGGGCTAGGATAATTCTTGACAAAATTCTCATATAAGCTCACCAAAGAAGGGATGAATGTGTATAATGCATTTTTGCACTCAGACACACATGCATACATATGCACACTCACACCCTCACCCGCACGCTTTTCTCTTTTTTTTTTTACAATCAAATATATATAAGCGTAAGTTCAGCTTTCTACATATGTTAGTGTACAATTATTGATTCACCTCATATAATTACATTTGAGTATTCTTGATTAAGAAAAATTCAGCAGTTTTTGAAAAGAAGGCTGCATTTACAGTGCATAGCTGTAACAAAAAAGAACATCGTCATACAGTATGTACATAAATAAAAATACTCCATTTAACATTTGTAAATACTCAACTACTTTAGAGAATGTAGCAAATAAACTATCTGTGCACACACCCAGATAGTTATAACCAACTCTCATTAATAATGTAACACCACGTCCGCTCATTAGAATAAATCGCTGAACAAGCTGCACATTTGACCATTAACAAGGCTTTGAAAATTTTGCTGTGGAAGATCAATGTTGTAGACATTTACATGGGTGTCAGAATTAAAAGATGAAACTTCAAAATGTTAGGGAAGCTTGAGCCTTTTAATTTTCTTTTCTGCAAAAAAAAAACAAAACAAAAAAACCCACAAAAAAACCCAAAAAACAAACCAACCAAAAAAAGAACAATCTTAAAACAAAGCTAAGACAGATTGCAGGCTTCTGGGACCTGTGGTTTCTTCTGGATTGTCATATTATCACTGTGTTGTGAGAAGAAGCTTCTTTACAAAAAAAAAAAATGCAGTGTCTGATCCCCAGACATCAGCAGCCATAGTTCTCACACTGGGGTTTTTTTCTGTTTGTTTTTGTTCTTTTTTGTTAAAATGCAATATGTACAGATTTTGCAGTTCATCGTTGCAGGTGTATCTCTGTGGAACTGCTGCCATGTCTCGTGATTTCCACTGAACTCGCAAGGAACGCCCGGCTCCCCCGCCACCGCTCACCCGCGAAAGCGAAGCTGACACCCATGGACATGCGTGTGCTTACTGGACAGCATCCTGCCCCTCCACTCCTCGAGCAGCTGTGTTCATGTAAACCATGGTTTTGAACAGAGAGTGTAAAGTAGGAGAAATTCCTAAGTACGACTTGTTAGTTGTCCGTTATTGAAGGACGTGATGTCCGTGAGGTATTCGCCATCCCTTTGTTTTCCATGGATGACATGCTTGTTACCTACGCAGGCTCCGCTGTGCCTCTTTAAGTAAACTATCAAAATCCATGGAGTCATACTTGCTTTTAGTGGAAGCAGGATCAAAATCATCTGAGTTTGAATCTGAAACCCAAAGGATGCAAGTTTAGCTAAGAGGCAAGAACTATTTATTTTCTCTGTACATTGGTAAAAACAAGCCACTGAAGAAACAATCCACTTACAACCACAACTTCATGGGATGATAAAAGCATAGAAATAATCATCACAGAAGCTTTACGTATTTCTGGTAAGAAGCAGCACTTAACAAAAGCAGTACACATCATCAGAAGTGGGAAAGAACCATTAATTGCATGTACATCTAGAGCAGGTTAACTCAAAACAGTTTCCCCAAGGACTTGAGCACCGAGACACTCGTGTATAGCTCTCAAAGCAGCCCAGATAATCTTGACAGATACCTTAACCAAAACTCCACCTTTGCCTTGCAACTGCTGTTTCAACAACATGCAATATCCAAGACTTTAATTCTCCTGAGAAACATTCTGAAGAAAGCCAGGGTAGGCTGTGAGCAGCACACAGAGAACACAGCTGCTTCTGCCTGCCTTGCTTTGGGGTCCTGTGGAAGTCTCTGGACCTGCAAGAATTTCTGGTTTTGCTTCAACTCATCTTTTTGGGTTTGCTTGTTTGGCGTGTGAGCAATTCTGGACAGGGTAGGACTATATGAGCAGTCTCAGTTGGGCTCCTCAGCTTTCTGCATCACATGTGATGAGCCACAGCAGCAACAAGAGCCCAGCTCCTGTGGCCTGGAATACCTGCTCCAGCTCTGTCAGTCTCTCAGACATGAATGTCAGTCTGCTCCCAGCACAGAGGAGGGATTGTACATTTGTGGCCACACAGCTCCAGTACAATTATTGAGATGGTTGCAAGCACTGAATTTCCTTTTGGAGTCAACCCTGCTTAACACTGACTCTCACCAGTTCCTGTGTCACAGCTCCTTTATGAGAGTGCCCTTTTCTTGCCATTTCCTGTGTTGAATTAATCAGAACTCCCCATCTACTACTATAAGACACACTCTGCATTAAATGTTCATTACAAGTTCTGTTAAGACAATATCTTTTCACAGAGGAGAGGTGTTAAACTTCTGACTACTATTTTCAAGTGTTTTCTTTCTTCTGTACTCAACCCAAAGCTGATTAATTCTCTCTGTCCTGGTACCAGCTCATGAATTTTAAAGTTCATCCTCCCATTTCCTTATGTTGCTCTATCAGCTACTCTGCAAAATACAGGGAATGCAGTCTGAAGTAGAGAAGCTCAAGCTGTCAGCAGGACAAAGTGAAAACAGTCTGCTCACAGATACTCTGGGAATCCCACTCACAATGGAGAGAGCTGACAGGGAATACTCCCAGTGATGAATAATGTTCAAGAGGGTTCCCTTCAGACAACTTATTTTAAACCCCAGATTTTCTCAGATACAGAGATGACCTTGGCTTCCATTGCTGAAGATAAGTCAAATCAAAGCAAGACTTCAATCTGGTTTTACTGTTTTTATCAGCCTACATTTCGACAAATGCCTTGCTACCTTTTATATTTTCTACATCAACCCTATATCTCTTCAGCAATTGCTTTTTCTTAGCTTTACATTATCTGTTTAGCCACTGAAGTGAATTATAGCATATTCATTGTGAACAATGTGTATCATCTTTATAATTTATTTTGAAAAGACATCAATTGGTTAGAAAAAATATATCTGTATTCACTTCCTGCATTGTACAAAGCCGAGGGCAGCACATACAAGATTTCATTAGCACTGTGTTACAGGGTTATGAGAGACTTTAATGACTGTGGTCATTTATTCATAAAAAAATCCACAATATCTGATTAATATAAATTCAACAGCAAAATGTGCCTTGCTGTGTTATTCAGGAAAGAGTACTTCCCATGCCTTTAGTCTATTTATACAGGTATTAGGAAAGGTTTCACATTTAATGAATACTTTACATTTTAAAAGGTAATTAAATAAGAGGTGAGTTTATAACATATTGTAATATTACAGAGGCTGTTTTGGTAGTCTGCATAGTCTCTTTATGCATACGCTTAACATCAGTATTCCTGCTGGAAGACTTTGAACATCTCCAAAAACCCTAGCAAGGGGGAGCACCACATCCTGATTTGGAGCATAGGACAGAACCATACATTTTGCCCAGGTGAGACTCAGACAGACCAAGACATGTTGCCACAGTCAGCATGCACACTTGGGACTGGAGTCATCACACATACTGGGGGCTGGAGACTGCTGTGCATAAAGCCCCCATCATTGTAACTGCAAAGGCCAAGAGATTTGCGAAGCTCTCCACAGGCTGGAGCCTCTTATATCATGACTGGAAGGCCCTGGAAGGAGACACCTTCATACATAGATGTTTATGCACAATTTTAGAATCACCAGTTGAGATCAGTGGCTTTTGCCACACTAAGGGTCAGATTTGGCCACAAGCTCTTCCACCTTTCAAACCTGAGCAACTATTAATCACATTTAAGAAGTGCCCCTGGCAAATTCTGCCCATCTACAACAGAACTCATGGTGAAGTAAGAATCATAAGTTTTTGGGTTGAGGCCTCTACTTTGTCCTCTGTTTACCACTTATATACATAAATGAGGTGTTGGAATCAAACAGTTATAGCAATAAATAGTAAAGCATGTGGAAGGTTTCTGTGATGCTGTCTTTTCAACTTAGAAATGTATTATTGAATATTGGGCACTTACTTTTCATAATGATGGAAATGGGCTTTAAAAGAATATTCACAGTTTGGAGTATTTGAAAGAAGCCAGCTCAGATTAGTTGACTTTTAAACTTCTTACAGCAAGTGAAAACCACTTTCTTCAACACCCCTCCAATAATTTAAATGATAACAGCAGTAAACAAAAAAGAAGAAAACCCTAGATTCTCATGAGTTACAATATTCCAGTTATGTACTTTAATTCACATAGAGCAAAATACCTACCTAGGTCTGCATAGTTAGACTTGCAAAACTGCTTGCGTCCACAGAAGTACAGCTCAAAATCAGGCTCATTTGACCTGCGTAAAGTGTATCCATTTTCAAGAGCAGCGAAGGCATCACAAGTGTAGCGGTAGGTGATGAAACCATAGTTGTCTCTGCCATTGAAAAACACAGTTGTGAACAAAAGCTGAAAAGAGTTAACACACATTAAGTGTAACCCCTTCCTGAAAGCAAGACTTGCTGGAGACCCAGCAGTGGAAATGCCAGAAGTACTGCATCCATTTATCAGCATGATTGTCCTGTCATGCAGCTAAATACTTATTTCTGAGACAGGGAAATCTCAACTAGCAAGATTAATAAATAAGGATGAAAGAAAATAAGTAAAGTTTTAAACTCAGCATGTCATCTCTCACAGGACTTATACTGGTAACTCTCATGCCAGTAATCTCACTGCCATAATTTTTTACATATGGCAGGTCTCAAACAAGAAATAATCTCAAAAGTTCCTACCCATCATCCCGCAAATTTACTGTGCACTCCTCAATTTCACCAAAAACTTCAAACCGGTCCCTCAGTTCTGTTCGGGTTGTGTCAGATCCGATTTTACCCAGATAAATCACACGACGTTCTTCCTGTTGATAAAGAGCAACCAGGAAGGCATATTTTTAATGAATGTGCAATAGAGATGAACCTATACATACATGCATGCAAATACACACACAGATGTGCAGAAGATGCATAATTACAGAAACAATCTCTTGTGGAAGACCTACTGCATCTTGCAGTACATGAAACTGTACTTGCAAGTACATGAAATAGTTCTCTCCTGGAAAGCATCTAAGGTATTTAAATGACACTACACTTGTCAGGAGGTGGGCTCCTGGAAGGGTTCACCGACTGCTGTTACTGTCCTGCCGTACACTGAGAGATGCTTCCCTTTGTATCCTACTGCACGTTCTTCCCTTTCACCCTTCCTATCACTTCCCCTCCAGGACTGCAAACTCTTCCAAACTAGGAGCTCCCTTTCTGTTGCCATGTATACAATACTGATCAAAACTCATTTTAGTTGCAGAGTAGCATAAAGTAACACAATAATTGCGTAAGAGTACCACAGACATAACAAAACATTACAAGCATAACATTATAAGCTCATATGACTCAATAGCTGACTCATCCTGCAATCATGTTCCACCATAATCCATACCGTAAAATAGAGGGAAAACTGTTTAAGGTTGTCGTACTTTAAACGCAGCCAACAACTAAGTACCACACAGCCCCTAACTCATTGCCTGCTCCCCACTGGGATGGGGAGGAAAAGCAGAAAAAGGTAAAATGCCTGTAAAACGCCTAAGATCAGCTTCATAATTGAAACAAAGTAAGATATAATAATAGTAATAATTATAATGATAGTAATTGTAATGAAAAGGGGAGAGAGAGGAATAAAACCCAAGAGAAACAAGTGCTGCACACTACAACTGCTCAGCACCCACTGACTGACACCCAGCCCGTCCCCAAGCAGTCATCTGCCTCTCCTAGCCAACTCCCCCTGGTTTATGTACTGGGCATGAAGCCATATGGCATGGAATATTCCTTAGGCCAGCTCAGGTCAGCTGTCCTGGCCATGCTCTCTCCAAGCATCTTGTGCACCTGCTCCGTGGCAGAGTATGGGAAACTGGAAAGTCCTTCATTTAGAGTAAGCACTACTTAACAACAATTAAAACATCAGTGTCTTATCAACATTATGCTTATACTAAATCCAGAACACTGTCCAGTACCAGCTACTAAGAAGAAAATTAACTCTATGCCAGCAGAAACCAGGACTGGGTCCAAAAGATGTCTTTTATTAAAATAAATATTTCTGGGGCAATGACGGGAAGTAAAATATATCCCACAGTCACCACTGTCTTTTGGTTTATTCAGCATAAAAACCACCTGACTGAAGTCCCTAGGCTAGGGTGTCTTCTGCATGTCCTTTCAACACTTGGAACAAAGCATCAGGTACTTTTATAACAATCAAGTCATGGTCGTATCATTCTTTCCTTAGTGCAAATGCTCAGCAGTATGAGGGCAGGATTAGGAAACCCTTTAAGAGTCACTTCGTGAATTTTAGGATACACCCTTTTCTGAGGCTAGAGTGAGCTGCATTTAGTGAGCTGCGAGAAAACAAAATGGAAAAAGGAGATCTTTAAAACACTGACCTTAAGGTAATCAGGGCAAAGAAGCACCAGCTATACATGGCTTGGGTGCTCAGCCTTCCAGTCTCCGATTGCCTCTGGCCTGGCACTACTGGCCCTGCTGCCCATCCCTTACACACCCACACAGCAGTTCCATAAATCGAACCACCACCACATTCTCAGCTGGCGTAAATCTGTCAGTCAGTGGTGCAATGTCAGTTTAAACCATCAACTCTGGCACCTGAGACTTGTGCAGAATTTAGGTGCCAAATGCTGAAGGAGCTACACTGACTGCTGAGAATTCATGACTCTCGTAACCTGGAGGTGCCTAAAGGCTAATGGCACCTCAACTGTGCAATGCAAACGGCACTAGGGACCTAAATATAGACTTGCATTCCTGCTCAGAAACATTCTAGCCTGAAGAGACAGGTAGTTTATAGTGTTACAATTCAGATATAGCACAAAATGTATCTTTTCCACGAGTCCCCACAGAGGCATAAAGCACTAGTCATTCTTGGACCATGGACAATACAACTGAGATCAGACCAAAACACATGTAAAACCAGAAATTATATTGATGTCGCTTCTTTACTTGTTTTGAGTATTCATTTGAGATAAAGAGACCATCAGAACTCTTAGTTAGGGGTGCTGAAAATCTTGTCTTCCTGTTCCCAGGAGAGCACTTTGCTCTCAGGAACTATTTAATGCAAAATAAATAAACAATTCCTTCAGCAGGAAGCCAACACTAAAATATCTGTCTCCCAACAGAAACTCCTTCTTACTAGCACTTTCAGTAAACTATTTTCGCTGACTTTTCCTGACCTCACAAATCTCAGGGGCTCAGATCCAGTTAATCTAAGCTCCTGAGAAATGAAAGTTTAAACCTGCAGAAAACAGAGATACAAGAATCAAACATTCCTACCCAAAAGCCCTACCCACTAAGGAATGGCACAAGAATTACCTGTACCCTTTATGGGTCCCTGGTCAACCCAGTGGAGTCCTTGGTTGCTCTACCAAAGTATGTATAAGCTCTCCTTAATCAGTGGGATCAGGTAAGGATCTCATTTAGATACTTGAAACTACTGCCTCTTTTGATTATGTAAGGAACCAAGGTGAGTGCCTTGGTAGTCCTCTGTAACCATGCTGGGACAGGCACACGCATTTTAAAATGTTACACCTTCCAAAATGTAGGGTCCAAAAGCTGCCCTTGTTCTCTGCCATAGCAGTGCAGTTTGGAGAAGCCAGCATGGCTAAAAGAAGGACTTGTGCTCATGGGTGGCCATACATATAAGGCACAAGGATACTTTCCAGACAGCTGCTGCTTTTTATCTTTGTCTCTACTGTGTCCCAGTCCACAGCCCTAACCTTCTTGACAGAGGAGTTTGGGCAGGGCTTCTGTCAACCAGGGACTGTAGAGTGCAAGCTACAGAAATCTGCATTTCTTCCATTTTCCCCATTCTAATTCTGCTTACTTTCACTATGGTTGGGTGCCATAAACTTCAAAACCATGAAAATCTGCATATGCACAGTAATTACTTTTTCCGACTGTTTTACCAAATCAAGGATTTAACCGCACTGAAACACTTGATAAGAAACAATTCCATTGATACTTGCTATTGAACCTAAATGACTGACCAGATGGAGCAGAACATAACACAGCAGACTGTCTAATATACTTTAGCTGGGATAATACATCTCAACTGAAAAAAACATAATGTTTCACTCACTGACATGGAGATTGTTATATTACAGTGATGGAAATATCTATTGCACACTCTTCTATAAGTCTGTCTGCATGCCTGTGCAATTTTTCTTTCTTCTATCCCTCTAATAACCTTTATATCTCTAATATCCCTTTAAGACAACTGTAATAAACCAAAACTGAACAATTAAAAAAAAAGCCCGTTAAAGTACCGTTAAGGGAATAAGTTAAACCTGCAAAATTAAGGAAATTCAAATTTAAAGCTGAAATGCACCATATGTCCTCCAGTGTGCACATGTGAGGAGATGGGTTCAAGTATTTTTTTAAGCAGAGTGCCATGATGAAGTAAGATACCGGAGAACACAGGATTCATACAACATTGTCTTTGCCTTGGTTAACTTCGGCTTATTTAAAGCAACTATGAAGAATGTATTAATATTCACAGAGATGCCTTCCTTTTATTCCCATTAATAATAAGAGCTATAGAAGCCTAACAAGATTACAACACACCTCCAAATGTTAAAGACCTTTTTTTGATAATAAGTTACATGTGTAAGTCTGTATGTGCATATTAAGTAAGATGTTTACTGCAGTTGTTAGAGGATATGATAGATGACTTGGAAACCTAGAGAACGGCAGAGAAAAGCCTTTGTTTTCAATTTCATATGGGCAGAGGGAACCTGCAGGAAACTCCAGAAGGTACTTGTTTGTATTTCCCTCCCAAAAGTGCACGATTTATTTTGCATCATGAGCTTTAAGTGTGGCTCATTGCTCTGCCATGTAAAAAAAGAATAGTCCAGTCAACTCCCTCAGGCCTAACATGTCTGTCTTCTTTCATAATCTTGCTCATTCTTCATTGCAGTAAAAACATTTGAATAGGAAGATGTGGCAGAAAATCTCAGACTAACAAGCAGTATTTTAAGTCTCAAATGAAAATACTAAGAGCATTAGAATACCAAAATATGAAAAAACAAGACCTGGATATACCTTACACCCCTAAGGGTCAAAAAAGGGACCACTCATCCTCCAAAGCACTGACTGATGCTTAGGATCCTTTTCTCTTGCAAAGGATTCCTCCAAAACTTTATTTCCTTTGTGGTTCCTTATTCCTAAGTCTTTATGTCATAAGGAACTAAACACAGACCATTAGATGTATTAGTTTTCACCTGGGTTCTTTTGCTTCTTTCCCCAACAGTTGTTAGCTTTGGCTGCCCGTGGTGCTGCCCATGGGAACTGAAGGCAGCCACTCCAGAGGTAACACCACACGGTGCTGCTGTTCCCATTTGCCCGACCACTTTTTGCCCTCACGTCTGTGGTGCATAGCTAGTTCTCCAAGAACCAGGTAATGCTTTATGTAAAGCTGAGAGAAGAAATCCAGGAGCATTTTAAAGCTGGCTTCTGCTATGGGCTTGGAAAGGCTCTGCTGCTCGCTCCAGCACAGGTGGCTGGCTGGGTGCACACCCCATGCCTGTGCTGCCTTCCGTGCCAAATGACTCCTCTTCCAACAGAAAGCCAAGAAGACTTTTATTCTTAGAGCTGAAGGCCAAATACCATTTTGAAAATGCAATGGGACTGGTTGGACAGAGTTGTAAAAATAGAAATGCTATGGGTGGAAAAAAGCGATTAAAGCTTAAGCTTCTGATGTAATAATAATGAGGTAACAATTTTTTAGATTGAGTAAAGAAAAATTAGTATGGCCTGTGAGTAAGTATGAATGGCAAAAGTAACAATCACAAGAGCTGGGAAAAAGAAAAAAAATATTATTATCACATGCTGCTGTGTGGGTAACCAAGGGCTGAACAGTTCAGACACTCCATGGTGACTGCTAGAAAAATAATGATGGACCAGTAAAACTCAAAATTTTGGTAATCCATTTGATACATTTTTGGAAACAAATACAGCAAAATTAAGAGTACCTGGGATCTAGGCCATCAAGATGAGCAACAACAAAAAAAAATACAAACTAAATACACAACGTACATTGAATCCTTCATAGGTGAAAATGCACTCCATTATAGGCTGACTCTGGTTTTAGACTTCAGAGAAGGCAAGCAGTCATTTATGAAACCACCTTTCTCCTGCCTTCCTGTTTTAAAGCAATTTATTTTCTTTGAAACCATGTGTTTCTTTCCACTGCAGTGGCCTCACAGCACATTTATCTTCTTATGTCTGTAAGCTCTCTGGGACCGGGACTCTTGATACTTGTTTCATAGAGGCTGTCAGCATTTAGGAATGAAAAGTAGTACTGTTAATTGTAATTTTCTACTTGAGTATAACCTGATTTTGTTATACCTCTTGGCAGTAGCCAGTGCACACAGTAAATGAGCTGCATGAAGGATGTGACTGTAAGTCAGTATCGTGGCCAGAGTGGCAGAGTAGCAGAGAGCCACAACACCAAGCTGCTCATCAGACAGCTTAACCTCCAGCTCTGGTGCATCATATCAATGAGGAATCACCAACTAGTGACTCCAGAACTGGAATGTGCTGACTATTTCTGGTGCCATGCTTTGAAAAGTATTTCCCACATGGTCTAATGAGTGGACTCTAATGTGTGGAGTTAAAGCCCACACAGCTCGGAAATTTCCTGGAGTGTATCAGAAGAAAAAAGGGATCCTCAGACCTCTTGGCAAATCACTGTGATCTGCCTTGGTTGGGGGTTGGATCCCAGTTTCTACAAAGCACTAAGCAGACTGTCCTGTCCTTCAGTGCTCCTCAAGTTTCCTAGTCCATATGTCTCCACTATGATCTGGCTTATATGGCTAAGGTCTTGGGGGCAGACCATCCTTATGTTCAATGAGGATCCATTCTAAAAAAAAAATTGTGACCCAGTGAAATAAAACAAATCAAGATCAAACTAAACTATGCTAACATTTAGTCAGTTCAGAAAGGAATCACATTCCAAAGTATAAATAAATCAATGAATGACTGACAAAAATAATTTTTTTACTCTCTAAGTAGGCTCAGCCCACATTTTTCAAGTATGCCTGCTCAAAATTAAGACCTCAATCCACAAAACAGGCACTGGAGAGAGGAAAAGAAGAAAAGGAAGACGAGACGAGTATCACAGCACCTTTTGAAGTCAAGTCACCTGTATACAGCTGTAAGTCTAGGTGTAAGAAGGTGGTGTGTGCAAGACTGAAGGGGCAGCCATTTAAACATGCCTGTGCCACACAGCATGAGCACAGGCTTCTAAAACAAACCTCAGCATTCTGTCAGTATGTCTTCACGTCTGCCAAAAGAGATTGTGCTGCCTGCACAATCAGAGGACATTGCTTCACATATGGTTTTGACAGATTAAAATATGGTAAATTATGATTTTTTTCCCCATTTCTTTTTCCTAGGTTTCCCATGCCTATTGTCCCACAGAGACTAATTTTAGGTATTACTTCTACAATACCTGATGACTTTTGGCTCTGTCATAACTTCTGTTGCTTTTCTGCTGTCCATCCTTTCTACAACTAACTATTGAGACCTTAGCACAGTGCTTCTCATGAAGAAAGTCACCTGCCCTGTGTAATAACTGAGGCATTAGTACTGCCCAGTCTTTGGGCCACTCTTCTACAGTATCTGGAGGTATGTGGCCATAAATCAGTGCTGGCAGCACGAGAATGGGCTAGAAAGAAAATAAAAAAATTCCCCAATACAGAGAGCAAAGAAATCTAAATTTATGGGACTGCAGAAAGAGCTCAAGGAAAGAGAGAGAGGACATGCTTGTGGCTGAACGATAAATGAGTTGAATCCCTCAAGAATGAAAAAAGTAACATAAAAGAGCCCCCATAAACCAAAAGGCGTAAGCAAAAGAGCAGAGAATGCTAGAAATAATACAAATTTTATCACTGAATTCATGAGATCCGAGATTCCCTTTCTCTGCTGTCTCCTAATCCTTACCTATTTTCACAGGATATAAAATAGTACAATTCAAAAGAAGATTTTGAAAGTAAAAGTGGTGGTAGACTTTGTATAAAAGACTTAATAGGATTTAACCTACATTTCCTGCAGAACTCACACAGATGACTGGATTTTAGATTTTTTGCCATGTTCTGTTTATTGACATTTATTTTTAGTTTTGATTTATTTATGTTTATTAATAAATAATTCAATTAATTAAGTTAATTGTAATGAAAATGCTTACTTTAGAAAGAAAATAAATTCAACCTTGGTTTTGAATTGTCTAGAATTTTAATGCAGGAAGTATGATGCAGCATATCTGAAGCTTTTTAAGTTTCTTTTCTTTCCATTTTCCTTTTCTCTTGATTAGCTACTTGCCAAATATTTGTTTGTTTTAAACTAAATCAAATTTTCTACCTCCTCAGCAGGATTCATGTTTATTTATATAGGTAAGGTACAGTAATTGAGAAGTAGCAAGATACACCCATGACAGAGGTCTACTTGAATCTCTAATTTGTGGTAGCTCTAAGAGAGAACAGGCAGTGTAAGTTATGATTGCTGGAAGGTAGTGTTCATCTCTAAGCAGATGGAAGACAGATATTTTAAAACTAACTGCAACAATTGACTTAAATATGACCCTGTCTGAAGCCAAACAAAATTATTCCAGTGCCTTCACTGCGTTTCAGAGCAGCACAGCAGAGCATGTTATAGCTCTAAATCTTGTGCTTTACAAAATACACCTATCACCCACACTTTGTGGACAGGGTACCTGAAATGGAGAAGAGTGAAATGATTTGCTGAAGCTCGCTAAGAACAACAGTAGCACAGACAAAAACCAGACCATATAAGTTGTCTGTTCACCCCCAGAACTTCTCATTGCTGTAGACCATGCCAGTCTCTGTCAATCTCTACACACTCCTGGTTCTGTAGGTGCATTAGGAGAAACGCTGCCAAGTGCGTGACAAATCACCTTTTGCTACAAAGTCCACTGACAGCACTGGGAAAAAGACCTATTAATTTTGGTGACCTCTGGACAGAGCACTAATGGAAAACCTGGGAACGAAGATGAAATGTCCTGGTCTGTACCAGTTCATGCAAGAGCCAGCGCACAACCAGAACAGCCATGTAGGTACAACCAAATGGAAAAAGCAGGACACCGAAAATCAAAACTTTAAGGTAAGCTTCCAAATAAGCTCAGAAACTACAAGAGGAGTCCAGATTTACAGCAGCTCCCAGTTTAATTTATCAAAATGCACTTGCCGATGGGGAACTCAAAAGGGGCAAAAGCTATCTGTCCATTTCATAGCCATTCTTCCTTCTGTCCTACTGCTACAACAGCCAAGAGAGTTGCTTATCCCCACATGGGTTATTTCCTTTGCCTCAAGTATTTCAGTTGTTTCATAGAGAACACTGATGAACAAAATAATTAAATAATACATATTCATTATGAAAGGGCTAGTGTTAAGTGACATTTTTAAATTGCATTGTGTCTTCAAACTATTTTGCTAAAAATAACCTAAAAATTAACTGAATCATAGACACTGAAAAAATTATAATTCAAGTCATGTCTTTGTATCCCACTTTTGAGTTTTCTTGTCCATACCCTCTGTATAGACAATTACAGCCACTCTGAGAGTTCAGCAACTGGTATATCAGCTGACTCCTTATGTTGCATATGTCTGGTAGGTGAAATACAGTATAAAAGGTAAGTTCACTGATAGATCTGTATAAGAAATACACTAGTTCTCTTCTACTAGTCTGGGATGACCCCTTTTTCTAGTAAGTTCTCTGTATTTGTTTATTGTGAAAAACTCGGAGAGTTGCAATTTACAGAACCTGAAAGAATTAGTAGTGTGACACCAAAACAGAAATTATTATGAAAACACACATTTGCTTAAAACGAGAAACACTAAAAAGTACACTAAAGAAAATTTTTGTATTTTTATAAAAAAGAAAGAAAATAAAGTCTGAATTCTAGCGTTAGAATTTATGAAAAGAAACACAGATCTATTTCAACATGAAAATTATCTTCACAGTGCTTACAATTGCTTTCTGCCTCTGTCTCTCCCTTTGCTTGGCCCTTTCAGATTCCCGTTTTTCATACTCTTTGCGGTATTCTTCCCTCTTCAGCCTTTCATGCTGATATTCCTCATAGCTGTCATATCTAGGAAACATAACTTAGTCATTAAATCAAGCATCTGCATTTGTAAATGTAAAATTAGAAACACAATTTCTGGAATGCTTCACTATCCCAGGCAATTAGAGACAGGACAAGAGGAAATGGCCTTCAACTCCACCAGAGGAGGTTCAGGTTGGATACCAGGAAGAATTTCTTCACTGGAAGGGTGGTCAGGCATTGGAATGGGCTGCCCAGTGAGGTGGTGGAATCACCATGCCTGCAAGTGTTCAAGAAATGAGTGGAGGTGCTATGGTGTACCTGACATGATGGTGTTTAGCCAAAGGTTGGACTCAGTGATCTCAGAGGCCTTTTCTGGCCTTAGTGATGCTATGATTCTACAATTATCTCCTGAGGAACAGCTGCAAAGCAAACCAAATGCAGGCCAAAGGCACTACCTGGGTCTGCGACTGCACGGTGATCTGGACCGCGATCTTCCACGTAAGGGAGAACTTCTGTATGCTCGGTGTCTACAGTGGCTGGACTCATAATAGCAACAAGATCTGCAGGAGGAAACACATTCACCTCTGTCATTCCATTTGAGTCTATTGACACCATTTTCTACCTCTTCCCTGAACTTACAATTTCTTCTGAGCTCCTAGTGGGATTTTCCAGTGACAGTTTGTGATCTCCTAGTCAAGTAAGGGGCCTCAAGTGATTTCCCCCCCTCCTGGCCCTTTGGTAATGTTCCTTATTGAGGCTAACACAGAGCAGACAGTCAGCCACTGTCACCTTCATCTGATAGAGGTTGCAGCTAGATTGGCACCAGGCAGCTCACAGATAATGGGAAAGGTTAGTTGTGTACATCTCTCACCAATTGCTCTGCCTCTGACCTGACTGCCTCCACTCAGAATGTGTAAACCTGGCAAATGTAAAGGATATTGGAAACAAGTGTTTCTGTAGCAAACCCTTAACCTTCAGAGTTAATCAGTTCAGGAGCAATAGAATGAATTGCACTGGATTAAGTTATTTCTTGCTTTTTTTCTTTCCTTCCTGTAAGTTTCTTCATGTTTTTGCTGTTTGTCTTATTAACTACAATGATCATACTTGAATTTGCTGTACCATACCTTGAAGAGGATCTACTACAGGGCGACCTTGATCTCGATCGGGAATATGGAGAACGGGAACAAGACCTGCGTTGAGGAAAGGACCTTGATCTAGAGCGTGTCCTTTGGGATCTTTGAGAAAATAAGGATTTGGGTGGAGACACTGAATCTCTGCATGGAGAGTTAAAAGAAGAGCAAGAAGGTGATACATCAAATAATGAATAGGCTTGTGTCCCATCCCAAGGGTAGCATAGTTTATCACTTTCATCTTCACTGTCATCAAACAGACCATCCATTGCTAGTCCTGAATTTATAAACATAGGTAGTTTGGAGAATTGTTCATTACTGTAATCACTGTCCCTTAGTTCTCTGGTCTTATCTGCTTCTTCATCAAAAACAGCTTGGCTGGGGTGACCAAAATGCTTATTCAGTTCAGCCCGAATTTCCTGGTCTTGGAGCTGTTTTCTGTTATTACCATGGGATCCCTGCTTATTTGTCTGTAAAGTCTCTTTCTTGAAATACTGGTCTTGTTCTAAAGAAGAACAAATCTGACACTGCCACCCAGGTGAAGAATCCTTAAATTCTGGTTGTTTGGAGTCCTGAAGTTCCTGGGATATTTTAATGTGTATTTCCGATTTTGAATTCACAGATTGACAGTAGTCATGGTCACCAAACAGCCGCAAACTGGGCCGTTTTGTCTTTCTCTCCTCATGTCCACTGGACAGTACTGTAGTCTTGCTAAGCTGCGTGTACAGCTCAGACTGTTCTGTACCCTTCTTGATTGGGTTATTTCCTTGAGAACCAGAAGACTCACTACAGCGGGGCTTTTTTGAAGGTGGTACAACAGTCTTGCATGATGACTTCGGTTTAGGTGAAGCCCTAAAAGGATTATCTTGGTTGGCTTTATGAGGAGGGGTCGTCGGTGGAGTTAGGCCTACAGGGAGTAAAAGGAGGAACAGAATGCTTTTAAGCACACATACAATGTTTATAAAGGTGGCTCACATGCTTCTTAAAATAGATACAAAGCAAGACCCATTCTATGTCACTTCAACAGTACTAAGACTGAGAATAAAACTAACAAAGGTCTGGCAACAACAATAGCAACAATACTAATGCATTGCCATTAATCCTCAGCATAATTTCTGCCCCTCCCCTTCCTCCATGACATCTGCCCCTCTCTCTGTAGATTTTGATAGAAAAGATCAAAAGATAAAACCCAAAAGATGTTTTTGTTCAATATAAAATAGATTTTGATGTAAAAATGTGAAGTCAAAAGACTGGTTCCATCAAAAACATAAAGAACCTAGCAGACAAGAACCTGGATAAAAGCAAGGCCAAGAGAAATAAATGAGTGCTACCAAAGGACTCAAAACTTAAATGCAAGGAAATACAGCCACCCTAGAACTCAATGGCAATGACTCTTTGTCTCCAGAGTTCATTAACTTAGAAAACCATTGCTAATGTATATACATATATATTTTATGTATGTATAATACATTCTTTAAGCATAACTAATACATTTTGCCTGAAATGTGGTTCTGTAACTGAAACCCAAATGAACAACAGGACAACCACAACTGTCATGAACCACTGGATTTAGAACTAAATCTTGGTGAGAGCCGTGCAGTAGGGAGTCAAAATGAAACAGGTAAGTATTCAATGACTAAATCTACTGCTAACTAACAGGATTATTTACATAACTGTCACAGATTATATCACTGTGTAGAGACAAAATCGCAGGAAGGACTACAGGATGTTCCAGTAAAGCCTGGGAACTGAAGCAGCATCTTCCCATTATTTTTATGAGGGTAGAATATAACTTTCAATATTTTCTGTAGAAATCATAGAATTTCTTCAGACTTTACAGAAGGATAACCCCAGATGTCAGGGCAGAGTAACAGCAGACAGCAGACACTGTTCAGGAAATAGTATCTCTTCAGGAAGGTACTTAGTATGCTACATTTGAAAAATTTGCTTCTGTCCAATAGACACTAATATAATTTAGTAATATATGCTTAAAATTTAACACAATAGACAGAGATTAGGGAGTTCTCCAAGACAATCCAGACCATCCCTAAGCAATCCAGAGGCTCATGCTGTCCAAGAATACTTCTGGCTCAAGCAATGAGCTTTCCATTAGTTCCTCAGCAAGAATGAAAAGAGAGGGCAGACAGAGTTAGAGGAAATGTGTGTTTCAAACATGGCTATAGAGCTCTGTTTTGTATTTTTAAACATGCAACACAGCTTGGCAGATCAATGCAAATGGATCATGTTTTATAGTGTTTTGCTGTAAAGAAGGAAAAGCGTCCATCAATGCACAGTGCTCCCTAAGGAGCATAAATGGAGACTGGGAGTCCCACTGCATTATCTGCAATGAATTTCTTCCAGAAAATAAGAAAATAGAAGTGCCAAGGCATGAATACTTGATGTGAGAGAGATGCTTGATTTTGTCTGAATGTTTGGAAAAAATGGTTACGAGCTACCCATGGCTATGCGAAGACTTTGCCTAATGCCACAAAATTCAAGGAAAATTGAGGCAAAAATTATGAAACCTAAAACCCTAGTTACCCCAAATCTGAATTTAATACTAAAAAAAATGTTGTGTAGTCATCACTGTTAAACTATTCCTTTTGAGTCCTCCATTTTTTTCTTTCTTCCTCCTAAATATTCACTTGAGACAGTTTTAAGTATTTCATACCTTATGCACCTCCTCACTGACAAATATTTTTGACTACCAAATGAATTTTTTTACTAAAATGAAGATAACAGTCCTATTCAAAAATCTGCAGTAATAATTTCCAATTTAAAACTTCAGGCTCAGATTGAAAAAATACTTCAGTAAGCAACTTTCTAGAAAAAAAAATTCAGAAATAACACTTCTACTTGTGAAATTATAAAGCCCATGAGTTACTGGGGTTTTGGATATAGTTTTAAAGAAAGAACGAAACAAAAATACAACCACTCCACAATGAACATGCATATTTAAGAATTTCAGGCAAAGAGACCCCAGAGATAATCTAATACTCAAAATAAAATATTGTTTCAAATTCTGCTTCTTTAAAGCCTGTCCTGTCAGGAAGCAAGCAAAACACACAGTATAACAATTTCCAGAAACCTGACAAGGAGTCCAGCAATCTTCAGAAAGGGGAAAAAAACTGTACCAAACAACCCCTCATGAAAGTACAGACTGAGCTAAATTTACTGGCATTTCCCTTGCTGGCAGAACAGGGCTGGGACAGCCTAAGAAAGGGCTTCCTCGTGGCATTCTGGCTTTTTTCCTGGTTTTCAGCAGAAGCAGGAAGTGCACAGGCAAGTAGAAACAGATAAAAGTTGGAAAATGTTCATTTAACTTTTGAACAAACCTACACTGGGGGATGGAGGATGGAGAGAAGCTTTGAATTCATGTCACCTCTACAGAGTCCACCTCCAGAGTGTCCCATGACCAGTCTCCAAACGGTGAATTCTGAGAAAACCAGTTGGCTGTACACTTGTTCCTCTTCACTCTAATCCCTGGTAATCTTCACTGAGGGCCATGATCCCACATCAATGGCATTACAATATTCTATAACCATTGGATTATTTCACACGCGCCGATTTCTCCCCAATGTGTACATTTAAGCGTTGACAGTACAAGGTATACTCTGTACTCTCTCTTGAACTTAGCAGGTTTTGACAGATTTATGGAAGGACAGATGGCCATTACAGGCTGAAGGCTGACAAGAGGCAGTTCAGAGCATTGTTAACACACTTGCACAAACTCTCAGCAGTGCAGCGCTGTGCAGAATGTAATTCAGACTATAGCTTTTTTATTGCTGCCTATTTTCTTTTGTCAAAAGAGCCTGCTGTGCACAGCAACAAATGGCTGCCATTACCCAGAATGTAATGGGTGTCAGACAAATCACGTAACACAAACAATCAAGAGTATGTAGGTCATATTTCAACAGAGCACAACCTTAGCAATATTTATGATTACTGCATTGAAATGTGCTCTATAATAAACAAGTACCTCTACATCACTCACACTTATGTACTTCTGCACAGCAAATCTGTTAGAAGTGGTATATACTCTACAATCATCCCGCTTAAACAGTCTTTTTTCTTTTTAAAGTAAAAGGCAAGTATTTTTTCATGACATGCTATAAAACCATTTTCTTTGTAGGGACTTTTCCTTAATTGAATAGCTTTGGTAAATGGTACGTTTGCACTTTGCCTTGCTCTGTCTATATACTACGAACTCACTCTGTGATCTTGTGCTAGAAAACAGCATACATCAAATTGCCAGCACTGCTGCCAAAGCAGCACCGTCCTCCCTGTGTCTGTGCAACAAAAGGTGTTTGCACGTGTGCCAACTCTGCCACCTTGGCCAAGCAACTTCTTTCCAGAAAGTCTCTGGGAGGGTGAAACTACTTTCAATACATTCCAAAACTCCACTTAAAAAAAACAACCCCGTAGTGTAACTCATTTGGCTCAGCTAAACTGATAAGCAGAAATTAGGAGAGTGCCTGTGCATTAAAAGTGACATCTGGGCTTCTTAGGACTGATTTTTAATGCTGTTTTACGTAGACACAGATATTTCTAAATCTCTACAGTAACTTAGCATTCAAATATTTGATGATGCTTGCTGTGTTTTGAGGGGGCTGATAATTAGTGTCTTTTGGGAATGCAGCCCTGGAACCTTTCTACATGTGCACTGGGCTTTTGAGAGGCATTGAAAATGAATTCTTTCCTACCTTTTGAGTTTAAAAATGTATTGTCAAGGGAAACATTATTTAAGGCCACTTTAAACACTGACCACAAGATAACAGCTCAGTTCAGTAAAAGAAGAGTGTTTGTATGTCACAAGATTGCAGAAGCTAGGAAAATATAATGAAATTAAATAGTCATCATATAATAAAAGGCTACATGCTTGTTGAGTATTCAGTTTAATCCTGTTGTCAGTGCTGGAGAGAATAAATACAAATGCCTGAAAACATCAAATAATTCACTAGATTTTATTCCCTCTGGACAACTCTCTACATCTCACATCTCTTTTTATCAGAAATCATTCTGAGGCCAAAGAAGTTCTTAGATGACAGATTGTAAGTATTTGTTCTGACAAGTAAGAGGCAACACAACTCTAGAGATGGGCAAATAGCAGGGTATCAGTATCTTCAAGGATGGTCACAAATTCCAAATCACTCTTCAAGCTGATTGTGTACATACAGCTTTTTCTGCCATCTTTTCAGAGAAATCAAATTTTGCCCCCAAGACCAGTGAGGAGTTTTACACTACAGTGAATTACAGGGATCTGTATCAAATGAGAGACTTTTCACCAAGAGGGTGGAAATAGTCTTCTAGTTACTGACTGAGCCTGAAGCATGTAAGCTGACTCCACGTACTTAAGTGGTGGCTTTGAGTATTTAGGTGTGAAGGTTTGAGAAGACACAGAGAACAGAGCCATGGTAATTAGAAGCCATGCTGTCTAACATCTGGCATTCAGAAGTTTGTCTAAGACAAACTAAAGTCTAAAACAATCACTGAGGAGCCCTTGTCTGCCAAGAGAAACACTGCCACCTCCAGCAGGTCAGTCGTCCTCCTGGTCCCTGTGCTTGCACAGGCCCCCTCCCAGTCTCACTGGTAACAAGGAGGGAAGAGCTGACACAGAACCATCCCACATTTCTGCGAGCCACTGGAGAGGTTCAAGCCCATGGCCTCTTAGCAAGGCACTGGCAATGCAGCTGGCTGTGGAAACAAAGGGAGATGGACCTCTTCTCTTACAATGAGACTCATCTGAAACAAGGATTTCATTCACTGCATTATCATCACCTAGGACTCCCTCCATATCATGATGTTCTGCTCCAGTTTCCTCAGAATAACACTAGAATAATCAGCTTCAAGACACAGGGCTTTAGATAGTGACGGACTTAGGACACTTATTTAAAGAATATTGAAAGAATTCTTATGTGTGGCATGAAAACACTTTAGAGAATATTTGTTCCTTGTAATTTGACAAATCGATGTTTTGACAGTTTTAGAGAGGACAAAGTTACATTCATGACTACTAACAAATCTGTTGTAAAGCAAGATATAGCATTGGCAAGAAAACCGTTTAGTTTGACTTTAGATACATGAATCCAAAATGTGTGTGTGACGAAGATTGATGGCTCATGTGGGAAATGCTTTTATTTATTTATTTTTCTAGTCTATAGTTAATTCATCAGTGAGGGAAGCAATGTTGTTTTCAGCAGAGAGATCAAGGGAGTTGCTATTTATATTAAAATACTTTGTGCTTCGATAGTGCAAGCAGCACTGCTAATGGTCTTTTCAATTCGGTAGTGAGATCAAGGTAACTCCTATTTAAATTATAATAAATAGTGCTTGTATAGTGCAAGCTGCCCTATATAAGGACAATGAGCAATGCGGTTATCTGGATATAATTTAGAGTTGCCAGGGTCTCACTAAAGAACTTCAAGGTATTATTAATCGCTACTGCTACTATTTTTTTCCTTATTTTAGTTTTGGTTGTTTTTTAAACTGAAGTGGGTCCCAATTCTGCCATGATTTACACACATATGCTGTAAGTTCTTCAGTACTCCAGGCTGTATCTGTCATGTACTTTGCTTCCAGCACAAGCAGACTCAGGACACAACACTGTTACAACACAAATGACTTAAAAAGTAAGACATACATCTTTTTATAGATTTACATACGTGAATATAAAAATAAAAACTATGTGTATATGCAGGCAGAGATTAATACAGCTACTGCATGATCTCCTGAAATCTCCTCACCAGGCATTGTGAAGACCAAACCAAGTGCAACATGAAGTCCAAGAGCCACCATTATGCACACTGCTTGGTAACACTGCCCCAGCTCCCCAGCCACACACACTCCAATTATTATTCTTCCTGAGCATCATCAGTTTATTTCCTAGCTAACTTATATTTACTTCAAAGGGGGAAAAAAAGTCACAGTACAGCATTCCTGTTTACATATGTGCCCACTAGTGTTGTTTCACAGCTTCTGATGCTTTTTTTTAACGCACCAGGTCTCCCGGTTACGTTGTCCAAGCAACTACAGAGCTGTTTTGTTTCCTTCTCTGTGCACAGCTGATGGAGCGGAATGAATTTGGTAATACCAAGACCATTCCCATTGCCACTATGGACGCAGTACTAGAGGACTATCCAGGGGTCAGACTGACTCCCAATTTCTGTCTAGTCAGCTGATGGGAAAAGCAGGCTGCTGACTTTTTGGCTGAGAGAAAACACTGCTTCCTTCAGTGATTTCAACGGCTGCTTGTACCACTCTGCTGTAGTCACCTCATCTGCCCCTTTCTGTTGGCAGCACTAAGCACTGACTTATCCATGTGCTTACAAATGGGCAGACTTGCTCTCCACTAGTGATGGAAGAGGCTTCCCTATGCTCCAGGCCTACTGGCACTGAACAGGATTATCCTCCTTCATACAGTGAATTTTGCCATGTTTATGTTTGTTTTGCAAAATGAAGATGTATAGGAAGAATGTTTCCTTTTGCCATGAGAGGAATGACTAAAGCCCCAAGCTTCCAGGACATGGCAGGTAAAGGTGTTCATGGTTTAATGCTGAACTAAAGAAAAAGTTTCTGAAAAAGTGAAATGATGGTTGTAGAAAAGTGAAAGCCCAATGTACCTACCCAAGCCCATTGCTCGGGCCTGCTGCCACTGAATTTAGGAGCACCAAGCTGCTTTGTGCTACCTGAAGACATATTTTGCAATACACCCCTCCCCCTCAATGCTAGAGATCACATATTTTACAATCTACTGCTATCCTAAGAGAAACACATGCCAAGTACATCTCTTACTTTTCAATATTACACAACTGAGAAAGAAAATAGTCTTGGCAATAGCTCAGGTGGAGTTCAATGCGTTCTTTTGTGCTCAGCTCTGGACACTTCAGGAAAACACAGGCAGAACAGAGTTCAGAGGAAAGCCATAAAACAGATCTGAGTCTGAAGGAATTGACTTCAGCAGAAAGAAGAGCAGACAAATTAAATTAATGATTAAATGGGTAATGTGTGAACTAAACCACTACATGACAAAAAATCCTACAAATCTTCAAAAGGTACAAATCCAGGGATCAGAAAGGAGGAGGAAGATCAAGGGAGTGTGTTAATGGAAGAAATAAAGAAAAAGCAGGAATATAAAATGAATACCATTTTTAAAAATTACCTCTAAGCTATGGAACAGTTGTTCAGTGGTAGAGGAGAAAGCTGTTATTTGTGACATATTAATCTAAAATTGACAAAGCATTGAAACATGTAGTCATGCACAGCCCAGACCGGCCTGGAGACAAGACTGAATGACATAACTTTAACATCTGTAACATCCATTACACTGTGCTGTGGGGTTTGTCTTTGAAAGATGGTGCTCAGCAGTACACAAATCTATGGGGAAATGGAGAAGTATAACAGATAAATGGTTTCATTCATATTTTCTCAGAAATTATGCTCTCCTGTGTAGGTTTGCAGCTGTATTTTCAAACACGTTTCTTCTCAGGTAGCTGGATAAAAAGTAATGCTAAACTGCACTGAAGTGAATCTACTGGAGACTTCTGTGAGATCTCAGCATACCTGTGGTATATTACAGTGAACAAACACACACAAGCCATGCTTAAAGGAAGAGCCACCACTCCGCATTTCTCACCTGCAGTTCCAGAGAGTTCCACACTTAAGGTTTGTTCAATAGTCTTGTTCTCAAATGGGGAACCCTTGGGATCACTGGAAGACAGGGCACATTTATAAAAACAAGCTGAAATGGAGTTGCTGTAGCCAAAATCTACTGAACCCCCCCTCCCTTTTATAAATGTTTGCACTTTTTAGTACTTACTTTGGTGACTCGGGTGTCAATGGAAGTGATAAACTTGTTGGTTTGGCTAAAGGAAAAAAGAAAACAATTATGCAATACTTAAACACCCTGTAATGCATGCTGTAAACATTTCTTTATACTTTGACACTGAAATCCTGTGGTAGTCAGTTAGGGCTGAGCTTTGATAGTTCAATTGCAATCTTAGTGTATCTCAGATAGATAAATAAAGAGACTCATCCTTATTCCTTATTACTAGTACCAAAAGGGCACCTAAATTTCAACAATTATTTACATCAATTACTGTACCTCTGAAATACAGTGCACAACCCAAATGACAAGAACCTTTCAGAAGAAAAGTGGTACATGTTAAAAATCAATGAAGAACTCTACAGGATACACTCTGAAAATGTTATTTCTTTCAGTGTTAATTTAGACTACAGTTCACGTTTTATTTGGAAACAGGAGCAGCAGAATAACTACCAAGTAACAGAACGTTATGAATATTCAGTTAATTTTACTTCTACAAGATACAATTTTATATATAGCACTGAGAATAGGTTGTTTCTATGAGGCCAGAGTCCAACCAGTTATAGTCCAAATTTTTGCAAATTATCCTGCAAACTATGACGAACCACGGACATAGTCACAGATGGTTAAAAATGGGGTTGAAGCTCAGCGCTACAATCCCAACATACGCAAAAAACAAAGCTCTGGCTACCAAAATGTAAGTCTTTGCAGCTTTTACTCATGCAAAATTGTATTTTCTCCGAGCAAGCCAAAAACTAGGATATTGTAATACAACTAAGATTCCTTTAAAATTAAAAATTATATTACTTGCAAATTTTACTTTTCAGAAGTTAGATTGATGTTTTAAACACAGAGAGCATTGTAGCAAGAACAACAGCAGGGGATCTCTTCTGCAGATTAATTACTTAAGACAAAATGTTCCCCTTGAACACTCCTGCACTGCAGATCTTTTGTCCAGAGTGTCACTACTGCATATTTCATATTCATTACAGGCTTGGAGCTCCCATCAACACTAAGGGATTTTATATGCAAATTGATTACTTTTATATGCTCCAGAGGATTCCTGAAGTAATATTACGTTTTTTAAAAATTAACTCAATTCTCAAGAGCTGCATATTGTTTCTTCTCCTCCCCATATGAAAGTTAGGAATGGAAGCTCAGGTGTTCACCTTCCTCAGAAGTCACTGCTGGAGTGAGGAGATGCACCTCAACGAGTTATTTGTCTGGTCCTGCACGGCCACTGATTTGTGCATTAAACCAGGTGCAGTAAAACTGAATGTAACCTGACACATCTTCGTGTATAATTTATATACATCTAGGAATACTAATGTTTGCCTGTGGCTACCTAGAGGTAAAACTGGCTTAAATTTTTATACAAAGGCTTCTTTTTTTTTTTTTTAATAAAAATCTGCATACTCTTAACCAATTTAGGCTACGGAAGCTGAATGTGTAAGAGCTATTTACGTCTCTAAAAAGTCTATGCTAGCTCTTACTAGTCCCACAGAATAGTACCACATCAGAATATACACATATTAAGTTCTGAAGCACTGATGTACAGTGCAAATCTGCCAGAGATGGGCACAGAACCAAGGCATTATCTCACACTCCCATGTATTAATTTTAGGCAGATATCACTGAGCTCTCCCACTGAGAAGTTCGCATACCAAAACACCCATCAGTTTTCTTATTGCTAGGCAAGAGCTTGACCAAACACTCTTTCTGGAAAGGATTCATCCTCACATACAGCTATTGATAGTGTAAATATTTAGCCAAGACACTATCATTTTCCATGGTGCCTGTTTATTAGTTTCAAGGTCTACTGTGGTGTGGGTTTTTTCTTATTAAAAGGAGTTCACATCAAGTTGCTTGTCCCTGTAAATTGAAAACATTCAGGTTCAAAAGAACTATGTTTCCTCATGGGCAAATTTCAGTGCAAAACCACAGATGATCTTTGGCATGAATGCATTTCTGGACATTCCTGTGGGTTTGCAATATGTTTGCAACAGTAACCCTAAAGGAAAATAACATTCGACTTATCCTTTGTGAGCTTTCCCTAACTTTGAAAGAAAATCTCAGACTGTGATTGTTTTCTGAAACAGAAGGAGCCAATTTTGTTGTACTTTTGATTAAATGTATGAGCCAATGACTGCAGGTCTGCAAATATCAGTTAAATTTGCAAGGTTGATTCTGCATGAATTGACTGTCCAAGCTGAAAGCATTATATTCTTGTATTTGTATTATATGCAAATCCATTGATATTGAAGTTATATATTGGTGTATGAGGCGAATTTGCTGAAAAAACAACATTTCAAAAGCCCATAAATTAAAGTGCAGGAATTAAAGAATAAGGTAATTTCTCTCTGCCTGCAAATTCACCTGCAAGACCACTAAAATCACAGTCATCTGTTAAGCACTGGTAAGTTAGCTATATGTCCCTTTGGACTTCCATAACCTCTCCTCCGTGCTGTTTCCACAACCCAATGTGCCCTGACTCTTTGAACTGAATCTACACAATTGCTCAGCTGGGGAAGAAAAGCAGCCCTGATCTGAATACAAAGATTTTATAATCTGTATGTATGTTTGTGTGCACATACATCTATGTATGTGCATATAGCATGTTATACATGATATATCTTATCACCTACCACCTTAACATCCAACAGTGTTAATAAAGCCCCCTGTAACTTCTGGCAGTTCTGTTTTCCAGTACCATTGCAGAAACAGACCCAGGTTCCACATGCAGAGTTCAGTCTGGATTCTGCTGTGAAGCAGACTGCTGAAGCCATCCAGAAGGAGTGGCAGTTGGCATAAGGAAGCTTTAGGGGCACTTGGATTTCCTTCTTACAACAAATATTGTTCAGATAATTTGAGACCATAATGGAGAAAACCCATACTTAGGATGTCAGAATGTACAGCTGTAAGAACAATATTAAGTGACAGGAAGGGAAGATTATTTTTATTAAGTTTGCTTATACTTCCTATTGCAGAATGAGGAAACAGATTTGATGGCAGCTGAAATGCAAGAAAGAGGGAGAGCAAAAGAAGAAAGAACATACAGTTTACAACTGTTGCTTTAAAAATACCAAACAACACATTTAAGGTCACATCCTGATCTCTGCTGCAGACAGGTAACTTCCACTGACTTTAGTGGAGTCATCCAGGATTTGCACTGTCTGAGATAGACACCTGGCCTTCCAGATGCCAGGCCAATATAAATACATAGATGTATTTTAAAGTAACAACAACTGTAAAAAGCTCCCTTTGGGTTCTTAAGCCTTCACAGATTTCTTTAACCTTGGGAAAACAGACACGGGAAGAGAGGGAAAGGAAGTGAGAGAAGAGGCTTTAAGTTCTTGCACACTGTCACAGAAGCTACTTGTAATATAGACCAGTTTTTTATGCATCAGGGGATACTAGAAGTCAATGTAAGTGTTGAGTTTTGACCATAAAGAATCCAAAAACGAGAGAGAAAGATCAAGATGGCATCTAAACTTTCAACTATTTACAAAATAAAATTACAGACGAGCATTCCAGCTTTAACAGGAATGACACATTTATTGCTTTCTCTGTAGCAGTGAGAGCAGTATTTATTGTCTCTGAAGGGCTATGTGGCAGGTTAACAATGCCTTCAGCTTCACTCTAGCAAAAGAGAAAGAAGCTCACTAATGAACTGGCCTGCCCAGCTTGTTTAGGGGTATAATGATTTCTTAGTGGTACAGTTCTCTGTGAGTAAGTATCTCCAGCTAGCTTGGTATATTGCCATGTGGTATTTGTTAAACTTTTCCTGAGATCCTTTTCTGAGGCTGAGGGCAATAAATAAAAGGATTGAATATGTCTGAAAGCTAAATCTAGCTAACTAATTCTAACTTTGTTATACAGTTTTAAAATTCTCTTTACACAGAAGAGATGCTGGATTTACAGTAATAATCCAAAGAACAGAAGAAGTATTGAGGGTATTCCCAACCACGGTAATTCAGCTTCCCTGCATTACTGTTGGCAGCAAAGCTGTATTCTGCAGTCCCACACCTACCCTGCAGATGATTTGTCTGAGACTGCAGATGGGGCTTCCTTTTGGAGGTGCATTTCTCTTTGCTGCTGTTCCTGTTTTCTGCTGGTTTGGTCTGAGGAGGATCATCATTTGTAGTCAGATATTTGAGAAGTTCAGAGCAGGGACGTCTTTGAGGCTTTTGCTGTTGACAAATGCTCTTCGCTTTATTGCTCCATGAATTCTCAGTCTTAAAAACAGGATAAAGTAAAATAAAATAAAATAAAATAAAATAATAAAATAAAATAAAGCTAAAATTAGTGAGCTGAACCTTATCAGAATGGATATAGGTTTTCTGAAGAGATGAGATTTTCAATGAAGTGTTCAGTCTAAGTGTACTAGATCTATGAGCTGTGAATAACTGTTTGCAGAACAAGGAAAGAAAATTACATTTAAAATTCCTAAATGACATTTATGCAGCTTTTTATTTCATTTCTCCTACATTGCAATGTTCCTACTCAGCAACATGTAACTAACAAGACCCTACAGCGCCTTTACTGTGAACAAAAAAATAAGCTGGTTTAAACCTTAATTTGCTGCTGATTGCTTGGGCCCAGTATTCACAACTCTCTTAAGTACCCCTAAATGGTCCGTTTTCAGTTACACTGAATGGCAAGACAAACATTGTTTAATACTGCCTGCTAACAGAATTATGTCTGAGCCCCCCATTCTATCCAGTCAATGTCTAATATACATCTCTTGCCAAGAATCCAGTGTCATTTGTCTTACTTCAGACAGCTGGGAAAATGGCAGTCCCACATCCTGGAGTCACTCATAAACAACACCAGACCATCAGCAAATTTTATCACACCCCGTCCTACTCTGTGTATCAATAAAGTAGGTAAGAGTAACAGACGGTGTGACTACAACTGAACTCTGCCAAGAGAAAAGGCATCAATGAAATATTCAGAGCATAAAGGAGATCAGATGATTTTCTGGAACCCAGTCTGTAACTCACATTTTCTAAAAATTAGTTAAAAGATAGTACGCATATTAATAAAACAGATTCAGATCTACTGCTTGCTTGGTTGCTAAAAGCATAAAAGACCTTGTTATACTTTCTTTCTTTTTCCTTATTATAAAGATTAAGTTTGTACCTTAACAACCACAGGGCTTGTTCTGATCCTGTGATTAGTGTTTGCATGGTTTTGTGTGCTGAGACCACTGCATTCATTGTAATTTAGCTGAGTGTTGGCTGGAGCCAGCAAGAGCTTCTTAAGCTACAAACACATCAGGGAAAGGGAAGTGGAAGGAAAAGAGTAAAGTTACACATCTTTATGGATTAAAATTACTTATCTACATTTTTGTATAGTTACTTAAAGTTAGTAACATCAATTTCAGCAAGCAAAGTACAATAAAACAAAAAGCAGGACTTGATATTCCTCAGAAGAAATGGATTTCATTTTCTTCTGGCTTGCCAGCATATTTCTGCTTCCTTTACTGCAGTATACTCGGGGCAAGCAGAAATGACAGGGATCTTGGATTTCTGAATCCATGGCAAAATGAAATTCTCAGTGATCTGTTTGACAGAAGAGGCCTCTGATCTAGACAGAGACATTAACAGACTAATGGATACTGTGTCAAGATTCAGGTAACTGGCTCTGTTCCCACTGAAGCCAGTGATATGAGGCTTTCAGCAGAAACAGAATCACATCACAAACTAGATTTACTGAGCAAAATGCATATAATGTTTCACCCACATCCTCATCCAAGGTTCAGTTTTGCCCTGGTTAGCACTAAGCTGGTGCTTACTGGTCAAATCAATGTTAAAGGCACAAAATCAGCCCTGCATCCCAACAGACTCACTGGGCCTTTCTTCACAGATCACCAAAAATTATGTCTAAACATACACAACAAAAAGAGCCCCCGAGAAATGAAACATGAGTTAAGAACCATTACCCCGACTCATCTGAACAGAATGATAAGCAAAAGTGTCAGCCCCATTAGCGTAAGAGTTTAAAAACAATCTTTTCAACAACTTTTTAATAGACTGCCATATTAATCATCCTATGGCTATTTGGTGGGGGGTTTTCACCCGCTTAATTTTCAGTTCTTTACTTGATTTTCCTCTCCAGTCTAAATGAAAAGTCCAGACCTTACTGTGACTACATCATACCCATGCAGCGGGTGGCCAGAGGCACATCCAATTCCTGTTAAACAGTAGGAAGGGTTCTTACTAGAGACGGCTCTTCTGCCTCCTGAGTTGGAGGGGTGCCGTCGGGCATTGGGGAGGGGCTAGTGGCATTTTCGTTGGTCACATCTCCATCTGTCAGTGCATCAAATGAAGGCAATCCATCCTCATCCACGGGGATGCTGTCCAGTGTTTCAGTGAGAACAGCTAGCAAGTTTGCCTCGCTCTCTTCATCTATCTTCTGTGGGAGAGGACAAAACAAAAAGAGGAACCAGGTGAGAAAAGGAATAAAACAATGCCTCTGTATGTGAACAAGCAGACAACACGTAGTTAAACCAGCCCTGGAAACAGCAACCTGCAGCAGAATCTCAGACGGTGTAATTAGGTACACTAAAATGATCCATCTCTGTTGAAAAGAAATCTCTTCGCACTTGTGGTGTATTGGTAGTTTACTTTTCTTCCACAATTCTTTTTTTTTATCAGGTGTTAACAATGGTAAGTAATCACTCAGGGATTGTATTACAGGATGAGCCTAAGATGCTGACACCTTATGATGGTGTCAGCCCAGGCTGTCTCTTTCTTTCTCTCTTCAACACTGAACGCCAGCTAATTGACCTGACAAAATTACAAGAAACAGACAGCTAATCAGGACACCAAAATGAATCACCACTAAAATACAGAAAACCTCGATCACATATACAGTCCAGTGTAAGCAAGAAAGGGTTTCCCTTCCACACTTCTGCAAATCCTTGCTCCAAACCCAAACGAACAGCTCCTCATTCCTGAGTATTCTGGCAGAAGAATAGCCAGCAGCACTCATATGGTAAATGACAGGTCGTTTGGGTTTCTTTTAAAGAAATGTATTAGGCAGGTTGCCTTTGAAGTTGTCCTTTTGAGTTATGTCATTTGAGTGCTCAATGCACTATTGTATGCATTTATCTAATTCAGACTGCAATTATAAAAAGTAGATTAATTTCTAATCAGATGTGGCTATAATGTTAATTTATATCTTATTTCAGCAATGAGAGTTCTTTTTGTCAAATTGAGTAAATTTAAGTGCCTCCTGATTTTTTAATGAAATATAGTCCCTACTGTATATTAAGGTACAGATTTTTTCAGTGCTGTGAGTAAAAATCATTATATTTATTTTTCAGAAAGATTGGAAATTGATCTTGACAGATCAATTATCTAGGACTCCTAGGCTGATCTTAGTGCTATTAAAGTAAATGAAAAGCCTTTCACTGATTCAAGTGATATCAAATTGGGAGTTCTTCCACCAGCTTCACAGTACCTCATCATGTTTCAGGTTCACACTGTGAAAAAATTTCAGCTAAGTTCAAATCTCAAAGTTTAAAAGTGAACTAGCAAGACAAATAACACCAGAAGACAAACAAACAAGCAAAAAAAAAAAAAAAAAAGGTATAAAAGGCAACAGCAAAACATTGCCAAGTTACACTTTGGAAAAAAAATAATCAAGTGAATCTGGGTATCCCCTTAGCACGACTTTTTTCAGTAATACTTTTATCTAGCAGACTCTGAACAGAGATGATCATAAACCACACAGATAATTGCTCCTGCTAGGCTCCTCTGCCAAATCACACCTCACGGCTTCTAACATAAAAGCTGCCTTTGAGCTAGAAAGCTAAGGCAGAGCACAAACTGTTCTGGTGCTTACAGCATCATCTCCAAGAAACAAATAAATACTCAGGCAAGCTAATACTAAGGAGAAGCATTTACTTAAAAGGCCAAAAGGCACTTGGGCACTGAGAAAAATCATCCAAGTTTCGGTATCAGGTGATTTCCACCATACTAAGCAGATATATGCACACAGCTGTGATAATTCAGTGCGTAGAGGATGGAAATGACAGAGGGGAGCCACCTTGCGAATAAAACCATGCTCTGAATCCAGCTTTTCACAGCCACTTTCTGAGACGAAAAGAGGAAAATCATGGTGTCACTTCTAGAATAGCAAGAAAAGGCATTATGTGGCAAGAAAGCGTGTACCAGTGTTTTTTCCCAATGGCACTTCAAGCCTCTCACAGGTGGTGGAATGAATGGTGTGAGAGCCAGCCCTCAAGCCTAGGGTGTCCATGAGGTGGTTTGGCTGCCTGACCCCCAGCCCTACACCAGGAACATTTTCATCAAGTTCAGCTACTGGGGCTCACTGCTGAGCCTTGCAGCTTATAAAGCTGACAATAAAGCTGGAAGTGTTGCTATTTCTAACAGGGGATGCCTTCTTTAATAATAGCATGCCAGAAGAAAACCTGATATTTGCTGTTAGCTGCTCAACTCTCATGCTTTAAACAGACATTCAAGTATGCTGACATTCAAGAACAGAAAGTTGAGCGGACACTGGTCCTCATCACAGCAATTTCAATTAGTTTTGTACAAGTTTCAACATTCAAACACCCCAGAGAAAGCAGAGGATGTGACAAAGAGGACTCTGTTAAACAATTAATGTCACTTTCCATTATTGCTTCAGTCCCAATTTACAGAGCAAATAAATCAAAGTCACCACAGATGAAGCACACTAGCTGGCTAACACATGTCTATTCACAAACGACATGAGAGCAGGAACACATTAGTCAAGAAAATGACATTGCTAGATAACCTTTTAAAGGTTTAACTATGCTATTGCTCCTAATTGTCCTAAATTACTATTTATAAAGAAACACAATTTTAAGATACAGCAGAAATGGTGCTGAGAAGAGATGCAGAGGGAGAGATGGTTGGGTACATCAACGTCTGAGCAATAATCACTGAAGCAGCAGCTTTCTCCTTTGCTATTGCAGCTTGAGTCTTGGTGTTGACAGCACTGGGGAGAAGCAACGCCACGGCCAAATGCAGGCTCTTTCACGGTTTCAGCACTGTCACCACAGAAGTTCACATTTCAGACTGGCATCCCACCTGCTCAACACAGGCTGGGTGGAACAGGAGGTGCTGAGCACCTTCCATCTCTGCCGAGGCCAGAGGTGCCCCGGGTGCTCTCTGCAACTGACTCCACCTTGTCCCTGACTTCAAGTAGGATCTTACAGGAAGGATTTGCTTCTCTCTACAGGAGCAGATCCTAGGTATTTAGACTACCTAAACGAACTACAGTGTGTAAGGAAAAGGACCAGAGGATAATCTCAAATGTAAAGCTGCATGGCAAATATATGCAATTACTAAACTTTTCTAAAAACAATTCATAATGACTGCATGTTGCCGACTTGCCTTTTTATTGCAGAAGCAGTTATGCATCACTTCCAAATCACACTGTTATGTTAACATAAAAACATTGGGGCCAGAGATGTTTTGATCCCTGGAAATTTGCACACAGATGAGGGAGGTAAGGAACACAAGTATGCCAATGAATGCATGTACTTCTTTGTTTCTGACAACAGAAATTTCCAGCATATCCAAATGCCGTTAGCTCTGAAAGGAAATAAAATTTGGCATTTGTGTCACTCTATATGGATGAATACAACAGAGGTAAACTGCCAGAACATCAACCAATCCTCAAACGTGAGTGATCTAGGAGTCCAAAGACCACAAAAAGTTTCTAACTGTGCTCTTCTCTGTTTTTACATGCTTTACTCTAATACTTTGATATTTCTACAGCACTAAAACGAATTCTCTGTCTGAAAACACTTTAACAGTTGTGTAACAATCTAATTGCATTTCTGCCTTCAGTTAACTGTCTCCAGAGATATTCTCTCTTTGGCCAAAGAAATGAGTTGATAATTTACCAACGCAAAGGTATTTAAATCCTCTACCCCTGACGATTCCTTCTCTTTTGCTTATTCTGACTATTGATGGAGCTGGGTTCACCTTGTGGTTAGCATTTTATGTCTGTAATACCTGTTTCTTGTGGGCAATCCACAGAGGCCACAGAAGCTAAAGACTGACCTGTAACAGAGGCTTGTCCACCCTGTCATTCACAGGCATCCCCTTTAGGGTGCGTAGAGTGAGCAATACTGTGATTTATCCTTAAATTTTCTTCCTTTAAAAAATGATGCAACATTTAAAAATCTCTGTCATTACCATGAGACTGGATTAGAGAGCAACTAGGAAAACCTGACATCCACAAGTCCATAGGCCCTGACAGAATTCATCCATGAATGCTGGAGAGAGCTGGCAGACACCACAGCTGCTTCATGGTCATTTTCGAAAGTTCGTGGACATCAGGAGAGGTGTCTGAGGACTGCAAGAAAGCAAATGTCACCCTGGTCTTCAAAAACGGCAAGGAGAAGGATTCATGGAATGACTGGCCAGTCAGCCTCACCTCGATCCCTGAAAAGGTGAAGGAGCACCTCATTCTGGAGGCCATCTCTATTCTACATAGATGACACAAAGGAGATCAGAGGTAGTCAAGCATGGTTTTGCTAAAGATAAGATGCTTGGCCAACCTGATTGCCTTCTATGGTGAAACAACTACCTGGATGGATGAGGGGAGAGCAGTGGATATTGTCTACCTTGACTTCAGTAAGGCTTTTAATGCTGTCTCCCACAACATCCTCATAAGCAAGCTCAGGAAGTGTGGGTTCGATGAGTGGACAACGAGGTGAACAGCAGATTCCAAAGGGTCATAATCAGTGGCACAGGGTCTAGTTGGAGGCCTGTCAAGAGTGGCATCCACCGAGGTTCAATACTGGGTCCAGTATTGTTTAACTTACTCATCGATGACTTGCCTCCTCAGCAAGTCCATGGATGACACAAAGCTGGGAGGAGTAGCCAATACCCCTGAGTGCTGTGCAGTCCTTCAGAAGGACCTGGACAGGTTGGAGAGATGGACAGAAAAGAACCATTTGAAATTCAACGAAGGCAAATGCAGGATCCTGCACCTGGGGAAGAATAGCCCCAGGCACCAGCACAGGCTGGGGCTGACTTGCTGGAAAGCAGCTCTACAGAGAAGGACCTGGTGGACACCAAGTGTCCATGAGCCAGCAGAGTGTCCTTGTGGCCAAGAGGGCCAATGGTGCCCTGGGGTGCATTAGGAAGAGCATTGCCAGGAGGCTGAGGGAGATGATCCTGCCCCTCTTCTCAGCCCTGGTGAGGAGAATCTGGAGTGCTGTGTCCAGTTCTGGGCTCCTCAGCACAAGAGAGACATGGAGCTCCTGGAGCAGGTCCTGAGGAGGGTGACAAAGGTGATGAAGGTTCTGGAGCATCTCTGTTATGAGAAAAGGCTGAGGGAGCTGGGCCTGTTCAGCCTCGAGAAGACACAACTGAGAGGGGACCTCATCAATGTCTGTCAGTACCTGAAGGGAGGGTGTCAGGAGGATGGAGCCAGGCTCTGCTCAGTGCTGCCAAGCAACAGGACAAGAGGCAATGGGCAGAAACTGATGCCCAGGAAGTTCCACATGAACATGGGGGAGAACTTCTTTACCCTGTGAATGACAGAGCACTGGAGCAGGTTTGCCAGGAGAAGCTGTGGAGTTTCTGTCACTGGAGATAGTCAAGAACCGTCTGGACACAATCCTGTACCATGTGCTCTACGAGGGCCCTGCTTGAGCAGGGAGGTTGGTACAGCTGACCCACTGAGGTCCCTTCCAACCTTACCCATCTGTGTTTCTGTGATCCCTTCTTCAAAACCTTGAAACCAGTGTGCAGATGTTCTGACTCAGGATTATCCTGTAGCTCCTCTCATCAGCACAGGTATGCTGATCCATTCCAGAAAAGGGTCAAGCCCATCTTTTAGAAAATATTTTCAAAATATCAGTAGTATCTCCAATATCTTCCCTTTGGGTGACTTCCCTTCTGCCTTTCAATTGTGATTAATACATGCACAACTTTTGCTGACTGGATCTCAAGCAGTGAAATCAGCTAATGAATGATGATGCTCTGAAGTTTCTTTACTGACAATTTGAATAGTGCACGGGCCCATTGTGATTCATACTGAAAGATCAGGGTCTAAACTGCATTATTAATCCACAGCCCCAAGGAGCTGGGAGCAGTGGCAGCTCGCCACAGCTTTGTAAAAAGCCCAGGAAACTTTGGGACAGATCTACAGCTGGTAGAAGCTGTCACCACTCCAGCAGCCCAGCTTGGTAAGCAATTCAGAGCAGCCAGGTGTACATCAGAACTCACAAGGGATCACCATTTCAACATATCGACTCATTTCTCCCCAGCAGCCTAAGATCTATTCATAGCACAATTAACAAAGAAAATAAAAGATTTTCCTCCAGCTGAAAATATCTGAGTGATCTAAAAATACTAATACATTATGGCACTACTTTCTAACAAACAAAATTGACTTGTGAGCACATCAGGGACTTCCGACAGGATTTAATTCCTTAATGACAAATTTTGGAGTAAGAATGTCCTTAAGATTGTCTTTTCCTTACAAAACGAGGGGTATAGATTCACCCCTTTTTGCACAAAAGGATGCAGAGGCGCTGAAAATCTCATTAACACCACTCAGGCCCTGAACACCTCCTGTCAACAAACATGCAGGAGTAGGGGCAGATGGTGTCTCAGCCCCAGCCCCACAACCCAAGCCCTGCCACAAGAGGATAAGGAGCCACAGGCTGGGCAGAAGCACAGGGAGGGTAGGAGGTGTACAGGGATTAGGATGCAGACTGGTATTCCTACTCCTGACAGAGAAAAATGAGAACTGAAGTCAAGGACGATGAAAGGGAAGAACTACAGCCCAAGTTTTCCCTCTTCTGGTGCAGAAGGAGTCAGCCTGCCATGGCATGGCACAGACAGCACTGTCATGTTGATTTTGCTGCCTTTTCCATGAGCTGTCCAAGGCAAGCACCTCCTTCTCCTTAACTTAGAGCTGGCCAAACCCAGGGCCAAAGATGAATTAGTGGTCCAAGTGGAGAACCACTTGTTCCACCTCACCTGCTCACAATCAGTCTCATGCCCTTATATCTTTTGAGGAGTTTCTCAGCTTTTATTTTACTGTTCAACTGCTTTGCAAATCCTTAAGCATCCTGCATTGTCTTACAGTAAAAATTCACATGATGCATTTGCATTAGAACATTTTTCCAAGGTCTGTTAGTCTGGTCCCCAAGAGACACTCCCATAATTGAAATGCTTAAGTCCAGAGCTATCAATTATCTTTAAAAACAAAATGGAGTCCCACTAGGAGAAAATTACAGTCAGGTTTCTTTATATGAAGTAGAAATATGGGGATTAATTATCACCACCCCTGTGCAAATGCCTTTAGGGTATGGAAAGGAAACAAGATATTTTCTTTCCTTGAAGGAGACAGCTATATTCATACTCCTCACATACACCTGCAGGCAAAGACCACTTGAATCCAGAACCTGCCTTCTGATTTCAGCAGCCCCACTGTCCTTCATATGGAATATGGATATATCTCAATTGTAGAATCAACCACGTACCCATATTTATGTAAAGGCTTCACTCCTGTTGAATTTCTGGAGATACAGACTTCAAGCAATGTGCTCTACAATCCCAAAATGCTCTCCCCCAAAACGATGTTAAATAAATATTATGATTCTACTCAATGCAGGTACTGCAATGCCTAATTTCCAGAGCTAGGTCCCGGAGGGGAATAAACCCCCAGCACTGCTCCCAGGAACATTATGGCACCACTGGAAGGACCTGCTAAATGTCTGCAGGCTGAAGGAGATGGGAGCACCTGCAGCATACATTTTCCCCCTCCCCTCTTCACAATATAACATTAAACTAAACTAAACTAAACTAAGCTAAAAATTATTATTTTCATTATCATCATCAACATGTTGCATATTTCTCAGAAAGTTCTTATGTTTAATCTTGGTAACTGGACTTGGATTGCTTTCTCTCTGAGAGATGATCGGAGATGATGACCTGATACTGTAAAACTTCTGTCAAGTACTTGGTATTAAAGCATCACAACACAAAACCACAGCACAGACCATTTGCAAATAGTCTTTTCTTTAAGATAATGCCCTTGATCACTGGAAGTAATGCTGCCATAGCTCCTGTGAGATGGACTACCTTTTCAAGTGAAAAATCTAATTTTTCTGCTCTAAGCTAAACATGTCAGTTTAAAAAAACCTATTGAATATTCTTCTACCACAAAGTCACTTTTTTTATTACTTCTAACAAGTTGTTGCAGTTCAGAAGGTTCCATTACAGCCTGGCAATTAAGTTTATAATAAACTGAAAAGCTACTAATTGACTTACTCATCTCGGGAACTTGAGCATCCAGCTAGCAACCCATGCTTTACATCTTTTGACCAAAATTCATCCACATTTTGCAAGCCATTGAAAGTTGATTTGTGTAAACTGCATCCTTCCCCTCTATCATAGTAATCTTTGATTCTGGGGAAAAGATAAAACAAAAAACAATCTGCAAGCAAGCTATTGTGCCATCGACTGTGTTAAGGGGACCAGTGGTAAGATATTGTTGTGCTGGATTCATTTCACTGGTGGTAGACCAAATATCAAAAATTTATAGTAAGTGAAACCACAGAATATTTGCAAATGCAGTCAATTTGACTCAGTATCAAAAGGTCACTCTATTCAATTTATACTTGATCCTGAGCACAATATTGAGAAAACACTTGAAAGCAAATCATCTTATCATCAGTTTGGGCCTCAACATTTGCTGACTATATAGACTAATTTGCTGATTACTAAGTAAATGCTCTACCCATGTTTTTTACTGGGTTAGCTCACCAGGGGGGCTTTTTAACTTCTACAGGACTTGGTACTGCAAAGGAACTGCATGTCTGTAATACTGAGGCACACCATGGAGTTACTATTGTGCTGCCTTGTCCGGTGCTAGCGAAGGCCACCTGGTCTTCCTGGGTGGGGAACGGCAGCAGGAGAAGATCTGGCACGTCTTGCCCAGCCCACAATGGGCTAGGCTTGAGCTGAGCTCCACAGTGAAGCACAAAACTCTCTCTGTGTAGCTGGTGGGTAAAAACAAGAGCAGGGAAAGTGCAGAAGTGCAAAGGGAAGAGAGCACCTGGTGAAGAGCCACAACAAAAAGAAAGGCTGGGAGTTTTGCTTCACTGTGCAAGACTGCCAGAGAAGCTAGGGTGGAGGTGAAGGTTCTGTCTGCCAGAACCGCTGGGGAAGCACAAGTGAGCAGAGGACTGAGTGAGCTGGGGAAGGGGGTGCAGGACAGGTAGCCTGACCTGCATGAGTAGCTCACTGCCCCGGGTGCAAGATGTTAGGCAGGCTGCCCCTGAGCTCACCATCCAGAAGCTTCCCCCACCCTGGAGCAGCAAACAGCACCTCTTCTCCATCCTTCCTTCCCCACAGAGAGACAGTCGCTCATGCCTGTAATAAGCTCCTGAGCAACAACTCAGACAAGGAGTTTTAATTACTATTATGCACCTAAATAATATATAGGAGAGCAGAGAGTAAAAGTTCCTGGGGTCCCATCTGGACAAGCTCTAATTCAGAGTGGGTATTGTAGAAAGAAGGAAGAAGGAGAAGGAAGGGTACAGCATAAGGTAGGGAAGACATTTGGGACTCTCCCTTTTGCAGAGCTTTCAATGACAGTGTCAGCAGTATTTCAGTCCAAATAGTCAAGCACTGCTTGCTCAGATTTATTTATTTACTTGATTTATGGTCCATGCCCATGCTAATCTCTCTGTGCACTGACATAAGATTTTTCAACATTCGTATACCTTTGTAAGGCAGCATAGCATATCCTAGAGGAAAAAAAGCTACATATATTTTGCAGTGATGATTTCACACACGTAATTATTGTAAAAACTTGTTTGTCCTCTTTATCATGACAAATATCTCTAAAAACTGCACTTGAGTGGTAGTATGGACTTTGCCAACAAGAAGCATTATCTTGTCACTTTTGTTCATTCTCTACTTCAGTGTTGAATTTGCTTTAGTTTTAATTATACTGGATATGTCATGATGTCTATAATCATCCCTACTTCTATCTTGAGATTTATGACTCTAAAGAAATACAAATTTAAAGGTAAAATTATACACAATATAGCAGAGAAGAGTTTATATAGATTTTTTAACTTCGTTCATTTATGGGGAGACTGTTTTTGTCCAAATGAAACACCCACTCAAAAATTCCTTTTTTAACTACAAAATAAGACAATTCTATCTGCTGCTTTTACTGTTAGAAAATTGGAATTTAATTTGACCAGGAAATTAGCATTTGCAAAGTATCAACTTCATTAAATGCTTTTTATGATGTTTTAATTTCTCAGCGCGTTCAGCTTCATCAAGCCTAACACATAGCCACTGAACAGGTATGACAAACACAAGTCATGGCTCACAGGAAGACAAACACTGGTTTTTCTTACAGTTAAAGCATGAATGGATCAGTACATCATTAATACACCTGGGCTTCCCATCAATTTTTATTGTAATTTAACTGGATGGCAGCTATCTGGTTTGAGTTGGTTAAAAAAGTTTACTCAGGTACAACACAAAAACTTGTTTACAAGCCTAAAGATGCATTTCCTCTGTATATTTTACCTACGTAGCTGTATGTTATTTTTAGGTGGCAGAGCAATGTCCTTCAATGTCCTCCTTGTTTGTATGTACTAGCAGACGTGTTGAGTGACACACATACCATTTAGAGAGGTGGTTTAGATAGATAAAATAAACCTCAGGTACCTGTACTCTGAGTGTCCTAGGCTGAAAGCAATAAAGGCTCCTTTATACTGAAGCACCAAATGAGAATGTGGACATGCCACAGTAAGGAATGTCCTAGCAGGTATAGGGTTTAACAGCACAGATCACAGGTGCATTTTGCCAGGCTTTTCAGAGCACCTTTACGGCCCCATGAAAATAAAATGAAAGCCTCTCCCAGCAAGTAAGTCCTCACCTCAAAAAGCAGGGATTGAACAGTGCAACCTGGTAAACCCCTACAATCACCAAGAACACTCTTCAGAATGAGGAGATGCATCTGAATTTTCCACTGGTGAAACATTTGGATATGTATACGTCTGATAATATCCTCAGTTACATATCTCCTTGATTTGTCATTCAGTGCTAAGACTTTAATGTTCTTTTAATCCAATTTTGTGTATGCAAATAGAATTGTAAGGTAGAGATGGTGATTTTGAAACAGAAAACATTAAAAATAAACATCACAGAAGAGCTATCTGTTGTAGTCTCCTCTAAAGCATGCCCACTGTTGGCTTGTTTCAAAGTTTCCTGGAACTCACCAGTCTTCACAGATAATATTAATAAAACGGGGTTGACACTAAAATGTAAAACTAATTTGCTAGTTTACATTAAGGCTACCATGTCCATTTACCCTCAACCAGTCTGGCAGAGTTATGTAGTGCATCATACTGTGGTGCACACTACAATTCCCACTGCAGTTACCTTTCCTCTATTTATTCCTTAGTCAAGACTGAATTTATTTTCTCATTCTCTGCTAGTCTTTTAAAAGTCTGCATGTTCCTGATCATGAGCCCTCCATCTGTGTGATGTAAAAGACTGCAATTTTTTTTAGTGAGGCACTCATGCTAACCAGCCCCTTTTTCATCAGAAATGGTGAAAATCAACCTGGGCATATTTTTTTTAGCCTCCTAAAAAATGACACAGAACAGGCAGTCAAGTCCAGATGTACTTACCAATGCACTAAATAACATTATTAATTAGGCCATAAGTTCCTTTAGACAGGGACTGTCTTTTTGTTATGTGTTCACACAACCCCTTTCACAATGATGTCCTGTTTTACTATTGGGCTTTGAGATGCTGCCACAGCACCTACAGTAAATAATTTGGGGTACTTCCATTTAATCCTGCTGGTAACCAAAAGAAAAAGAACTTAGCCCCAGATGTTCAGGTGCTGCAAATTAGGGCCTCTCCATAGGTTTTAACAGAGCTATGCAGATTAGCACTAGCTAGGGAGCTGGTCCTCTGCTCTTTGTGCAAGTTGATGCTTAAGCTGAGAACAGTAGTTCCTACATAGTGTGTCTGTACCAGCCTGTCCCAGGACTAACAGCAGCCCAGCCACAGGCCAGCAAGGGCTAAATCTTCCTCCTTACCAAGTGACTTTTGCAGCTGAGCACTACATTGCTATGACTAAGACACTGAGTTTAAAAGTAGCTTGGGCTCATCTTGCCTACAATGTGGTACACGCTGTGCTTGCATTCCCTACTGGAAATACACTGACATTATTTGTTCATGTCAAGTGCATCTTCAGTTTAAAATTTATCCCCGCTGAAGGTAACACAGGTTATAATTTGAGCCAGTATAGCTGCTAGATGCACAGCCAAAACCCCACAGGATGTGCCTAACCCCAGGAATAATAAGTAAATTGAAACCATTTGAATACTAAACCAGAGATGGGACCATGCGGATCACTGGGTTCGACAAAGACTACATTTTCCTGGCTAAGATTGATGCCTTAGATTTGACCAAGATAAGGCATCAAGATGGCCTCCATTTGTGTTGGGGTATTTTCTCCTGCTCTATCAGCATCCAAATTGATGGGGAAGAAAGAGGGGAAGGGAGCTGCAGACTGGAAAAAGCCCAAGATGAAAGTGTCCTAGCCTTGCTCAGCTGGCTGAGAGGAGCGGGTGGGACTACTCATGTTTAGGAAGCAATAAAATCCTGTTTTGTAAACGTACATGAGGATTACACATGCCACTAGGGAGTAAGGAGGGGAAAGGAGAGGAGAGAGGAAGAGAAAGCAGGGAGACAAGAAAGTAAACATGGTTGCACTTCCTTCTACACATGAGAGAGTACGGGAAAGGACACCCCACCACAGGGTATTTCAAGTAAAAAAGAGCTAGCTACTTGTAAGTGTGCAGTATTGCAAAGTCTTATCCACCTGAAGCACCAAAACACCAGAGTGCAATGAGCACCACGGTGTTTTACAACTGCATCTGGCCTTGCCCCGTTGTGACGGCAAAGTGCCGTAAATCCGAGTGCTGCTGGCACGGGGAGCACAACGCCAACTCCAGCGTGGCTTCCCCTGGATTAGAGCAGCACAAACCAAGCATCACCTGGCAAAGCCGATGGAGTTAAACAAGGACAGATTAAGTGTAAGTGAGAAGGAAACCAGGCCCTTTATGTCTGCCCTTCCTTCCCTGTGAAAAGCTAAATACATTCCTTTTTCCTCAGACACGTCAACAGCAATAGCTTAAACTGCCCTGATCGGGTTTCACCATTGGCAATGCAGAAATGTTTATTTCTATTAGGCTGAGTCTACAAAATCTTCCTTTCATTCCTGCGCTTCTACCGTTCCCAAACAGCAGAGCCTGACAATTTAGTCTCTGACAAGCAAGCTTAATAGTGAGATGTTTGGAAAAAAAAAAATCCATACAAAGAAAGCTCTTAAGACAAGATAGGCTGAGCGTTTGCACCACAAATGGTTTGTTTCAGCTATCTCTTTGCCTCCTGTAAGACGGAAATCAGACAGCTTACTGGCTTAGCTTGTTAGGCCAGGTTAAAGGGATGCAGCGCTGAAAGGCTCTTACAGAAGCTTACCCTTGGACTAAAAATAGCAGGCACTAGAGAATTATCTTAAATACTACCAAACTTGTTCTGCACTGTGAATGCAGATAACTGTAATATGTTTCCATTTTTGGTAGTTTTAGAGCTTTTTTAAGTTATGCTCGCTTTAGCTGACTATTTAATTAGTTTCTGATTCTATTTGCCACTTTTTCTCTCAGAGATATAGCCTGAGGGGTACTTTGCCTATGAATCCTTTGTATTTAGCAGTGTTGCTATTGTTAACATCTAATGAGCTGTTGGATTTGCCAAACACTCAGTATAGGTACAAACGCTTCTTTGAAATATAAATGTTTAACACACAGCAAATAGCAAATCAAAAGATACTCTAAAGCAGCATCCTCACTCTCTCATTGCGTGTCTCATCAAAAGAGAATAAAAATAAAATCTCCTTTATTACATTTAATTCTGAAATTCAAAAATGCGTATCTGAGTGAGACAATTTTAGCTCCCTGTCCATGACTTTAGAAGAAAACTAAATGATTTTTAGTACCGTAAGAAGACTTGTGCATATGACTAAAGCCCCACAGTCTGACACAGATCCCTGCCAGCTGAACTGTAGAGCTAGCAGTGTTTTGTTTGGGGTAAAACTGCAAGACCCTACAATCTTTCATGAACCCACCTCATCTTTAAAACACATTAATTGAGATTTTAGTGGTTTTTTTAGGCTACAAGCAGTTTTTCTTTAAGCTCTGTTAAGTAAGATGCCTGTTCATCTGTTCCTCACTGAAAACCATGACAAGATATCAAAAAAAAAAAAAAAAGAGACTCCAAAGCAAAGCACAAATGTTCCCTGTCCTTACATACATTTCACTCGTGCTACAGCCAGTCTGAAAGACATCGCCACAGAAACCAGTCATGCGGTGTAACACCCCTGCTGCTGTTGTTGCCTCAACTTTGCACTTCTGCAGATAACACCATCGTGGGTACTCGCTGTACGAGCTCAGATCAGAACATCACAGGATTCGAGCAGCAAGGGCCTCTGCACACCGACTCCTGCCCGCTGCCTTCCACATGATGTCCCCAGCACTGTGCCAGTCTTGGCATCCAGATGATTGCTGTAACAAGAGCACCGAATGGAAACTGATTCAGACACGCATTTTAGTATGTTTTCCAATACCTTCTCCTTCCCTGGTTTTACTGCAACTCTTTAGTATGAGTCACTTTTAACGTAATTTAAAAATCTCACCTTGAGTGAGGCCAACTTCTGGATAGAAACGTGGGGCAAGGTCAAGCTGAAAGCCATCCATGCAGCTGAACAGAAGTGTCTTCCTTTACTGGGCAGACATCACATCCGACTGCCTTGGAGCTGGCAGAGCCTGTTCCCTCAGACACAATTTTTCTTTGACTTTCTTTTCAGGGTGAGAAATGTTTCTACTCTTAAATAGTGGTGGAATTCAGAGATTCCCTCACCAGATATACGCCCCGTGTCTTTATAAGCTCACACATAGTGGCATAACCCAGGCACATGTCTTGCAACTGCCATTAAAACCCTCCATATGTCTTCATTTGGGAAGCAAGTTTTCTTTTTGAGTCAGGAGTTAAGCTCATAGCCTCTCTGTCAAATAAACAACATGTCTGTTGTCACCTGGCTGCTGAGCAAGCCCTGTCTTTGAAAGTATGCACTCAGTGATTTTAGACTATTTCTCAGCCTTTCCTTCCGCTGTCATGCAGCAAAAATCATGCTCCATCTTGATTATGATGATTAACATTACTATCCATCTCCTTCAATTTGAATTTTTAAGTAGCATTCTAGCACTACCAAGGAAACAACCCTATAGTACTGAATGATCTCCAGTCACATCTCAAGGGAAAGTATCTGCAGAAAGTACTCAAAGTTCAATCAGACAAGATCAAGAAAGGAGGATTATGATCCTGGTTTTATAGAAGGGGATTTGATGCTCACAGATTAGTCAACTTTTCTAGGCCAGAGTGCCTGTAGGCCATAGGCATGGTGGAGGGCAGGGCTCCAACGAACAACACCACCACCCCGTTCCAAGCAGGGAACACTTCACCAACACCAGCAGTGCACACATTTCCCATCCCAAAGTACTTTCAGCTGAACTTCTAGCTGTCAGAAGAAGACTAAAAAATGGTTGTCAAGAGTGTTGGAGTCACAGCCCAAAGCTAAGAAGAAACTAATTTTGTGCATTCATGGAATTTGGTGATTTTGCCATTTTTTGTACAGAAAACGTCACCATAAGATTTGCTCACCTAATACTAGCATTCCAGGATGGAATTTTCTAGAGAAAGTTAACACAGAGACAGTAGTGAACAGACATACAGAACAAGGCTGGTGTGTAAGATATAACTCCATATCAGAAAGACAAAGGGTATCTCTATGATGTAGTGGATGTTAGGGAGAACATCAGGGCTCCAGCAAAAGAGACAAGTTTGGACCACTGGAAAGGAACACAGTCATGACCGAGTTCAGAAGTGAGCATGGAAACCATCCATTTTAACATGAATAGCCAGGCCAATCCCCCAAAACACAGGAGGAAGAGGGTATAGTAGAACAGCAACTCAGCAAGTGTCATGGAAAAACAAAGGGCTCACAAAACATATTGCTTGAGTGGGGCCTTCTCTTTGCATAACTTACTTTGGGAATATAAAAACCAGAAAACATCCAAAGCCTGTAAGGTAAGTCTTTACCTGTACAGATAATCACACAGACTTGTTTGTCCCAAGGAAAGATAAGAAGAAGAAAGTGAAAGTGAACTGAGGGTTCAGCAGAGCTTTCATCTTGAAGATTTCCAAATTACTATAAAGCTAAGTAGGAAAATATTTTACTTTAGACTTTGGATGGCCCTTGGAATCAAAAATAATCACAAAAGCAATCCCTGTTGATCCCCGTCAGGCTGCCATGATGGCAGCTGTACTGAATACGAGTCCCAAGGAGCAGAGCCTATGGAAGGGCAGAACATGGGGTGTGTGCAATATGTGACCACCTGCCAGACAGAAAAAGAAAAAAAAAGTTGTTGTGTTACTGCCTTGTTTTTTACTGTATACTCTTTCCATTCTTTTCTTTGCTAGTGAAGAGACTACACTTTCTTGCTATAGTAGTAGCTCAAGATCAAGGATCTGCTGCCAGGGACCTTCGGGGCTGAAGTGACAGCCTGGGATGTGGCATTCGTTTGCAGACTTTCATATGTAAGATTGGTCATCTACCACAGCCTGCAAAGGTCATTATGAAGTCCATAGAAAGTCATACAGCAGTGATGAAGGAAGAAAGTGTCTTTGGCACAGTATCAGGGATAAAATGCCTTTCTCAAAGGCATTTGTGGGATATCAGGCACAGTGAATTGGAATTAGGATGAGGAATTGTGCCATTAACACCAGCAACAGATTAAGCGCTGATGATTTTCCTTGTGTATAAGGTGGAAGAAGACAAGTTAGATATTGTGTGTTTATTGAAGCAAGAAGGTTAGAGATAAGATATAATCTAACCAAATCATGGAATGCAATATGGGAAGATAGTCAAGAGTTACCGAGTTTGAGTCAGTGGGTTTGTCGAATATCTCTAGGTACAATTACCCCCGATGCAAAACAATTACTGGATTTCAGAGGAGAACACCAGGTAAAGTGGCCCTGATCCTTCATTAGTTGAGTAGCTTTAAAGACAAGAAAGGACACCTGCACATATCCAAAGCATTCAAGCAGCAGGAGGGAGACATTTCCAGGAATTTTGCAGTGTAGAAATTGGGCACCAGGAATTGTATTTTCTTTGCACAGAAACAATTCATATGGATTCAAACATTTAAATATTTTCTAGGTTTCCATTCCAAATCTGTGAGCATTTTCACTTTTTTGCTATTGAAAACAACCATGTTATTATACTACAGTACTGTCTGTGCAAAATGCAAAAGTTTGTAATGAAATCTGCTTTTCTTTTTTGAGGTCATCCACACACAACTCTTAAGAGTTGACCCTCTAGGGACAACAGTGATGAGGACTAATGTTGACTATCTCCAAATCCCTACAGCTTTGATTTTCACACAGATTTCAATTTTTTTATTTATTTACCTTTTTATTTACACCAGCATTGTTGAGGGGGATTCTAAAGAAATAACAGCACATTGGGAGACTGAATTGGAATTGACTGGAGAATATACTGGAGTTCTGGACAATACATTTGAGGGATGTCTTTGTCAGAGTTCTTTTAAAGACTGATTTTAGGGAGGAAGTGGGAAAACCTAGCTGTTCTGTTGAAAGGGACAGAAGGGCAATGAATTCTACTGTAGGATCTCTTCTTTTGCTGACTCGGTGAAGACACATTTGTCATTCAAAGACAAATTAGAAAAGGGCATGGATCGTGCCATATAGATGCTTCGTCTCAGTTATCAGCCAGGTACAGGCAGCTTCCAACCCATCTACCTCCAAGTGCATCTGAAAAAAAAGCAATCTCTTCTGGTGGATGTGGACAGAACGTCTCTGTCAAAATTTGAGTTTGAGCAAATACGGCAAAGCGGTTTAGCACAGGGAGGATTTGTCCCTGCAGAAATTGACACAAATTCCTTTAGGACAGGGGCAGCCACCCCAACCACATAGCTGGGATTGCCAGCAGATAGAATTAGGGAAACTGGAAGATAACACTGTGGCCTAATGTAAACTCTTAAATCTGCTGTAAACAGAGCAATAACATTGGCACACAATAAAACTGGTATCTGTCACTGCACTCCCAGAAGCAGGTGTAGGGAAGGACAAGACACATGAGTGGATTTTTGTCATCTCTCTGAATTTGGTTTGAGGAAAAATCCAAGCTGACAGAAAGTGTTGCAAATAGGTAGCATTCTAGTGATGGAGGGTAAGCTGGAGTGATCATGCAGGAGAGAATAGTGGGAGATCAAGTGGAAGGGTCCAGTTTGAAGTTCCTGCTGTGCGCATGGTGCAACTTGAAGTAGCAGCCTTGAGGAGGCAGCATTCCTGGATGTCTCATGCTGGAAAGACCAATACCCACAAAAGCAAGTTGTAAGTTTCTGACACATATCTTTAAGAACATACATCCACCATTTTCAAATACATGGTTTAGGAAACAGGAATTATTACAGGCTTAAGTTTAGGGATATGTCTCTTTCCTTCTTTAGCTTTGGGTCTAAAAATCAAAGTTTTGCAAGTCTAATCTTATGAGAGATCCTGAAAGGAAAAAACCTCTGCACATCATGAAGCTGCCCCTAACGAGCCCTTTTGGGTCCAGATGGAGTCCACAGAGAGGCAGTTCACGTACATCTGGACAGTGTTCACAGAGCTGCACATGCCAGGAGCAGTTCTATCAAGTGATGATGATGGTCCAGCAGAGAATTAGCCCCCTGTGGTTTATTAGCTCTGACCATACAGGACTTGAGCTGACCAATGTGGAGACCCTGGTGTGATTCCAATTGCAGTGGAGTGCAGATTCCTGGAAAGCATTTGTGTCTGTACAGGACATAGCTGAAGAGTCCTTCCCAGCACAGTTCTGAAAACACAATACAGAGATGCGAACTACCTCTGCAGGAACCTCTTTGGCACATTACGGTCATCTTTAGCCCAGTAGGATCCCAACTCACTCTTCCAGATGTACTCCAGTATCCCTTCATCACTCTCCATGTCCCTGTGTTCCTCTGAGAGAGAGGTTTGCGCTCTCTCAGGTCAGAGCCTAGGAGGAACATCAATATTGAGTGAAAGCTAATAAATCCCCCCACAGCAGCCATCAGCACTATGCAGAGGCACACGTATGGCCTTGCAAGAGCTCACCCTGATCTGGCTGAAGAGCACTATATCAGAGCTAACACACCCTCTCTGACTAGTTACAAAGGGACCAGAGCATCTTCCAAATGATAGCATTCCTTAGCTTCCTAGTCTTCTGTGGGCTTTTGTCCAGTTGAGGTGTTTTAATTTTTTTAAATTTAATTTTCTTCTTCATCTCAGGTTTGGAGATAAGTAAGTCTCCATGTTGGGATATACTACTTAAAGCAGCTTCTTCTTGGTTTTGGTAGTCCCCCATCACATTGACACAACTGCAGCTCTGACCTGTGTTGTAGGTTGGAACTTTATTTCCTGTACTGGGCAAGCTCAGCAGGCTGTAACTGCCTCCAGCTGTCTGGGAGGAAGAGAGGTCTGGTAGAAAGCAGTGCTCACAGGCCTCTGAAGGAAAAATAACTTGAGTTTATCTCCACTCACAAACCCCAGGAACCAGCTCTTTTCTTCTTTCGCTACCTTTGCTCCTTCCAAGGACTTCAAAGTGCACACCATAAAACTGGAATGGGCTGGTCACTAGCACATACAGACTCTCTCCCTACTACAGGGTTTTTAGGCATTATCACGAAACAAGTAAATAAAGACAGTGTTTAGTAACTGAAAGGATAAAAAAAATAAGAGTATGGCCCAGCATCACAGCCAAAGAACCTGGCATGCCAGCTACTAAAAGGCCACATGGAAGTACTGAAATTAACCTTAATTCATGGGATGAGATTTTCAGGAGGGTTAGGTATCCAGCGACAATGTTTAAAAAGTAAATGCACAAAGAAGTGCATTTGCCTCCAGAACTGTAACAAAAAGATTGCATAGAAAGTTATGCATAATGGATGATTTAGCAATATCATAGATAGCACAGGCTCCAGCAAAAAGAGTGAAATCATCCCTATCTTTCCATTTGTCGGCAGAATTTTAACAAGGGGCTCCTGGGAGCTCTTGGGGGCTCCTCCATGGCTCAACAGACAAATTAACTCATCAAAGGGAAGGTAGGGATGATTAACTAACAAGAGCCCCCTCCAGCCCATCACTGGTACATGGTTATTTCACCCAGATGGTGTTCACCTACCTGAAACTGGTAATGACAGTCTCAGATCGGATTTACAGAAAAACATAGATAATAAGGTGCCGCAAGAGTGACATGATAGGAGTTATTGGTCTGTGATGCTCCAGACTGCGCCAGAGGCAGCAGAGCTGTTTTGTAATGTTAGCCTCTGTTTTGTAACATTAGCCTCTCTACCCGAGAGATTTCCTGCTGCAAATGGGAGACTTGGTCTTCAGAGAAGCATTTGACCTGACCCTTCCTATAGGAGAGTGGGATGAACTGCAAAGAAAATGACAAGATGTGGCAACACTCCCATCACACACAAGCAGAAGCACTTTGACACCCTTTTACTGGAAATGGATGAATGTTTCTGCAGTGTTAAGGAAAAAAATCCACAAGTTGTTTTTGCTTTTTCCCAGATACAATTGATGTGACAATTGCCAATGTTTTGCCTGATGTCTTCATGCTTATGTGAATAGTGATTGTTGGGCTTTTAAGGACAGTCAATACAGCCAAGAAAATCCACACCAGTCCTGGTGAGAGAAAAAACAGTAAAGCAAACACAAAACCAGAAAAAGAATTTCAAAAATGCGTAAGTTTCCCCCAGACAAGTAGAAATAAAAGCCTATTGCTCCTTTGTGTATGCCTGGAGGGTCAAATGCCTAACAGAGCACATCCAACCAGAGGACAGGAAGCACGCGCTTACATTTTGTTTATTAGAATAGTTGCATATGCATCCATTTCAACCTGACAACTTTACAGTTTCACCAGTCCAACACTAAGCCCGTGAAAATGGACAAGCTTGGTACCTGTGGAAGCTAAGATTAGCTCAAGAAGTAGGTTTCCTTATATGAAAATTTGTAATGAAAACCAAGGCCAGACTGAGAACACTCTTGACTGCCACCCATCTTCCTCTGAAAACTAGGATTTGGCAATAATAGGCTTCTAGCTATATACAGGCATGTCTGAAGTAAATTCCATGGCTGCTTAGGACTATGGGATAAGATTTTGAAAATGGGATCAGAAACTCCTTACCAATACTAATAAAGTAATTTTAAGGAGGGAAGAAACAGCAGCAGAGGAACACAGAAATACTTCCTCAACTTCTTGTTCCATTTAGTCCTTCCTGAACAGGTTGGGTTGGGCCAAATGGCCTCCTGTTGTCCTTCCCCACTTCAACCAATCTATGACTCTGCAAAGCCCTCCCCTGCTCCAAGTTCATTCTTCATCCTTTACCACCCACACTGTCACCTGCACTACCTGGCTGCCTACGCCTCACCAAGAAGCCCTCTTAAAGTGGATACCAACAGACCAAAGATCCTCTTCACTCCATCTCAACACACAGGGCCTGGTAGAGTGGAGAACATTATTGCAAGATCTAGCTAGCCAAGTGATACATATTTACAAGCAAAAAAACACCCAACCACTAATACTAGAAGAGTTCTAAAACTCTTATAATACCTGCTTTTCACTTCTGGTCACTGACTGCTCTGTGGAAATATGCAAGCCTGTAGCATTCTCACCCAAGTAAAAATCCCAGGGAGATGTCTCACTTCCATATCATTTATTACCTAAGGTCTCTGATGCACTTCCTGAGTCATTATGTCACTGCTTATACAACAACATGGGAGAAGAACAATTGGATTTTTTGAAAAGGTTTTGGAGTACTTTCAGAAAGAATTTTTGCCTCCAGGAGAAACTACCATTCCAGGAGAAAACTCCCACTGTTTCTCTTAGCAGCTTATGTGGAAGTTCCTCTGACCAAAACAATCCTCCAACAAACCATTACCACCACCTTGTTGACAAGAGGTGAGAAACTTTTCTACCCAATTTCTGTTTTTATTCAAGTGTATCTCCTGTAGGAGAGATCTGCAGTCCCTCACACTGTCTGATGTCCTGCCCCTCCAAATCCTGATAAAGATTTACCATCACTGAGCCTTCAAGGAGCAGCTATGGCAGCAGGCAGAAGTGTAGAGGTGTAGGAACTTCTCCCTGCCCATTTGACACCTCCAACCCTGTAAAGTGCTTGGAAGGGATGATCCTCCTAAACTTTACGTGATAAGCTGGATGGCTGCGAGCAGTTCAGGCAACTCAAACCTGTCATAAATCAACAAGGCAACAACACTTGCCTGAGGCTGCCACTGTGGCTCCTCACAGAAAATACTCTGTTCTTCTGATTATCGTCTTAGTGATTAGAAGTACCCATTACGGACCAGCACCCCATTGTGTTACTCACAGTAAAGCACAAAAGCACAGATGTGTGTGAGGAAATGGAAGTATTATTCTAGTGCATCACACAGCTCACGCTTCATGACAACACCAAAATCTCAATAGGTTTTGGGTTTGTGCTTTCATAAACAAAACCCAGTGATTACTGCATGTGGTAAAAAGCAAACTCCAATCATGGCCCTTCAGACTCATCACCGCCACAAAGTGCTAATTAATTTCTCAATCATTACGAAGCAAGACTGTTGCTCCGTTGTGTCAGAACAGAAAATTCAGCCAAAGCAACCAGCTATGCGTTGCAAAGGGGATGATTTCCACCGAGACCTGAGCCCAGCCTCCACGGCTGAGTGTGCCTGCACACGCAGTCAGAGCTCCACGCCTGCCAAGGCTGCAGCCCATCACTTGCAATGGCATCAGGATCCTCTATGCACCTGCACAAAGCCACCAAAATAAAAATCAGTCACTGGAGAAAAAGAGGCCTATAAAGCTGGCAGGGGGCACTCCTCCAGAAAGGCTGCAAATTTCCAGTGCATCTGAGGACTGACCGCAGTAGTACAAGAGCTACAAGTAGGTACGTTTTCACAGACACATGTAAACTCTTCTTTGTATTTTTTCTCTGTTCATGGGGAAAAAACAGTTCAACGTGATTCAACACCAAAACTTTCTCCCTGCAACAAATATGCTCTGGGCAATTTCCTCCTCCTGACCTACACATGCACAATAGGTTAGTGGCACTAAGGAAAAAAGAATTCCTAAATGAAGCCTTGTGATAATTGTATCCTTCTGTAATGGCATGGGCCAGAGTTAATGTTAAGTGGGATGGGGCAGCAGGGAAAGAGCATGCCAGGGTTAAGATGGACCGTTTAGTAGCAATTAGCAATGATGCATTGTGCAAAAATAGCAACAATGAAAAAAAAAGAAAAGAGGTTACACTAGAAACAAAACCATTAACGAAAATAAATTTAATTTAACCAATTAGCATTTGTCTAAGAAAGGCAAACTTTCTGTTGCTGTTGGTAAGCCAATGGGGAATTAAAAAACCAGAAGAATCGTATCAGAAATATTTACTTCCCACTAGCAACGAGTCTGGGAGTGTTTTTCTAACAAAAGACAGAGCTACTGCCCCACATTTTCGTGACCCTCTCTGCAGTTCCAGGGAGAAAATATTTAGTTCAACATTATTGTAAGCTAGAATATGGCTCTATTTATGTGACAAGTTGACAACATACAATTTCATGCTTGTTGAACTGATCTGTGTTATATATTCACTGTGAATATTATGAAGCCTCACCATTATAAATATGAAACAGTATACACTTATTCAAAATAACTCCAGCAGTAGCAATTTATAGCTCGGTTGTTTGTGTGCTTATGAAGTCCAAATGCCACCTTAAGAAGCTGCATCTCACTAAAACAGATGTGGAGTGTGACTGTGACCAAAGTGGATTTAAGATGACCTCTGTGAAAGGGGGCTATTACATTTTTGTTTGTATGGCAGCTGACACCAGTTCGTATTTAGCTACGTAGCCAGTGGGAACACAGTGTAACACAGTGTCCTCGAGGGCTGGTTTTAACACAGGCCAAGACATCCGTCTAACGACCTAATTAGCTTACTACTGTTCTGGTGAGTGCTAGTCTTCCCTCTTGGAAAAACGACAGGTGCTCTACGGAGCAGCAGCACAGTGAGCATCTCAGGCCATGGCTGCTCCAGGTGAAATGTCTCCTTAAGGGGATCGTGAAGGGGATCAGTCGCATTTTCTTGCTTGCACACCTGGGGAACGGTCTTGGTGGCCACACACATCACACAATAAACTCTCAAAGCAATTTTTTCTTTTGCTCATTTGGGATTTCTTTCCTGCCTGAAGGTTTCAACCAACATGCCAGGTGGTTCTTGCATTAAAACAGAGATGTGTTTAGACAGTTTGTAGTTTGTCCAAGTGGGAAAAAAACACAGGAGCAGCAGCACACCTTGGTAACACTAGATACAGAGCATTTGCATAAACTCTTTCCAATTGCATAGCAGCTGGTTCGAGTAAAACAAATTCCACTTACTGCTTGAGCCTTTTTAAATGTCAGCATAGCTAATCATAGATTATCGTTTACATACATCATCCCACATAGACACGATGTTTTTGTGCTGGTCTCCTATTTAGCAGATGTAGAGCCCTGAGTCAGGCCAGATACACTGGTAAAGGTAATGCATTCAAACACACAAGAAACATGACATTGCTCCATTAGGAATATAAAAATTCTGGCACTTTTGCCAAGTGTCTGCTATTTTCTTTCCCTGGAAATGAGGGTCTTCTTCTAGTTTCACAAGTGGGTTTTATGATACATTGTTACCTTTTATCATTCTTATAAAGTTTCCTATCCCAAATCTACATCTTTTGCCTTTTATGTTTACTGTTGTATTAAACCTATGATGTTGTCTGTTTCACTACTAAATCTATCCCATAACCACACACTGTACATTCATTTCTCTAGGACCTCAGTAGCTCTTACCTGTTTGCTTTTATGATCTCTTATGAACTGTTAGGAATAACAATTTGCAGGAATGTTTGTAAAGTCATCTCAGCCTGAACTCAGCCTTCCCCTTTTCTACCATACAGTGATACTCTCTGCAATGAAATCACATTTGTCATAGAAGCAGCTCATTACAGGATGCATTTTAGAGGGACCCAAGTTCCCAAATACCCAAATAGGTGGGCTGATCATGTAAAACATTCAATATGTATGAATCTGACTTTCAAAAAAGCCTACTTATTAGACCAGGCAAGTACATGTTGATATGACTTGGTCCTGTGTAGCTTCCAGATTCACCAGTATGCTCTGCACTACTGCCCAGAGCTATTTTGTTCATGCCCTCCGAGGCCTCACACTGCTGTGTGGTGCACACAATCACAGTCCTTTCAAGCACTTTGATAAGCTTTATTCTGCCATTATGCCATCTAGAACATTAAACACAATGTTTAAGTTCTATGTTAAATCACGATCAGCTCCTGTTAACTGTTCCAAGCTCCTCATTTTTATCAACAGTTACTTTATTAAATCCTTAATAATATAGATGGAATAGTTAGTTAATTTGTGTGTTGAGCCATGGATGTTAATTTGTAAACATAATAACATACTGCAATCATTTGCATAATAGCATTTTAATCTTTTTAGTAAAAGCTGTAATTCCCTACAAAGTACGCTGCAGTAGAAACTAAGTGACTATTGGTAATAATAAAAAAGGCCTTAAAATTCTGATCCTATTATAGTGTTGGAACATACCCAAACTGCTACCATAATCTCTGAAATGTTACTGTTCTCTGATTTAGGTGTCTGTGTCAAGAATAAAAATGAAGTATAACTGGTAGCAGTAGACTATTTCCTAAATGTAATTTAGTATTCACTAAGCACCAGCACTTTGCAAATAGCTCTGAGGCTTTCCTTCAAAGTTCAGAGCTCTAGTTATGCATATTGTGTGAGGTACACCATGCGGCTCACCTCCAGCCTCTGCTGTGCTGAATAGATGGCTATGATAAATCATGCTGATTTGGCACTGAAGGGCATCAGCCATCAAGCATTTGACTACCATGTCTTTTTTTCCCTGAGATTATATCTCCTTGAACTGCCTGCCCTGGGCTACTAGTTTTGGAGAAAATTAAAAAGTGGAAAAAACGCTAGGGAAGGCCACTACAGAAAGTCTATATAGGCTCAGTTCTCTGGAACCCATTAACACCAGTCACAAGACTGGCAAAGAAAACATTGGTGGTTGTTTAAAAGTCAGGCCAAGTCATTTTACGCAAGATCTGGTAATTCATTAATCAATCTGGCTGCAAACCTTGAATGAATAACCTGCAATGGTGAAAGACACTGGCAGCACCACAGAACATGAGGGATCTTATAATCCGAACCAATGCAAATTACCCTGGTGATGTTTAAGGCTTCCCTCAACACTCACCATCTTCCTGATACAACCCCATCCGAATAAGTAACAAACCATTTATCTCCATGAACTCCCCTGCTGCCACGGGAAAGACAGTCTGCATTTCATTGTGCATTTTTTTCTCTCCTCACATTCTCATTGCTTGCAATACAGCCCTTTTTGGCAGTCTACAATAAAACAGTTATCTTTTTAGGCTTTCCAAATACATGGCACAGAGAATGGCCTTGAGAAGTAACCTGGGATACACCTATACAAAACAATTAAAAACAAAGTTATCAAATATTGTGAGCATCTCTTTGGAACATAGAATTACGTAAATAAATTAAATCTGCAGAAGGACAAGCAATGTGGGTTTTCTGAAGTCTTTTTAAAGGCTAAAAAAAGTGTTTTACCAAGTACAAGATTTATGATTTTACACCGGTTCATTGTACTTTAACAGGTTATTGCCTATCTATGGCTGCATTTTCTCTTACCATCAGCTGAGTTATTTGCAAAAAATGCCAACAAAGAGAAACACCCACTGTAGATATCTTCTCTCTCCATAATGCTAGGCATGGATCATAAGTGATTTTAAATATGACTAATCCTACATGATATGGTACAGTATATTTCAAGATGCCTCAAGGGACAACAGTTTTCATTAACAAAAAGCCTTTTCACTCATGACACATCAAGTTGTATGCTTGTTCACAATTTCATATAGCATTGGCTTTGAGAAGGAACATGTAACCATTTTGATTTTCTGAAAGTAGCCAAATCAAAATTTTCGTAAATACATTTTTTTAAAGTCTAGTTCTTCAAAAAAAGAAATCATAAAAGTGAATGGTGCAGTGAACCATGTAAATAACTGGTCTTGGGTGACTTGTTAACTATTTACTTGCATGAACTTGTGTCAATAGACAGTGCCCTGAGGGGCAAGAACTCCTTCATGTTATCTTTTCAAACAACAGGCAAAGAAAATTAGGTGAAAAACAGAAGTGATCAAGCTGTGAATAGAAAGAAATCCCCTAATTCATAATGTACATAGGTACAACCATTGGTAAGAAGAGCCTCTGTGGTGGGGCAGTAACGGCTTGATTTGGGACTCGTATGGGTTACACTGGCATGTGAGCAGAATGATGGAGTGATGAATTAGGTGTGTCTGCAAAATGGTGTGTTTTAATCCTAGACTGAAGGCCAGTATCTCATCACACCTAAGTAGATGAGAACAGGGATTTATACTCAACACTTACATACTATCTAGACTAATTGGACCTTTATCTCACTTGGCTCCTGGTTGCTACCATAACTATTAATAATTTCTAGCCTGTGAGACTCCCAGTGCCACTGGGAGCGCCTAAGCTTGTGGGTACTCAGCTCAAGTGAGCTTTCAGGAACACGATTTGCAGAAAGACTGAAAATTCACTTTCTGAAATACAAGCCTTTCTTAAAAAAAGTGCACCAGAGACACTCAGGAACTTTGTAAAGAGCTTTTGGACACTGTCTCTCACATAGGCAAAGCCACATGTGCTGCATTAATACCTCAAAGGAGAGTGTGTTTCATTCAAGTCTAGGTTTGGCAATTAACACTGTACAGCTTGTGCAAGTAATGCTGCTTGTGTACTTCCCAGCATTTGCCTGTCATTCTGGTTCTTTCCTTTCCACCCCAAGTAGGCTGCATTTCTATTTTTGTATGACAATGCCTCATCTGGAAGCTTAAGTTGGATAAAACATACTATTCCCACAATGATAAGAGAGGAAAAAAAAAGTAAAAAAAAAGGCATAAAAAGAAGTTATTTTCTTTTTTTAAAAGCCATTGAGGATCAATATGGGAAAATCTAGTGATTACCAAATGAGAAACTGCACAAAACTTCCATTCTCTCAGCTAAAACAAATAGTTCCTCACAGAGTATGTGAGATAGTCTCTGGAGGAAGAAGACATCTTCTTCTGATCTTGAGCACCCCCAGTCGTCACATTACTGAGCGGCAGAGGCAAGAAATAGTGCAAGGTACCCAGCTGCACAGTGGAGAATGGGGACAGGGTTAATGTACAGGAGGAGAAAATAACTGTTTCATTCCCATCTTCCTAGGCCAAGCAACCAAGAAATCTAAATGCAACACTCTAAGAAGCTGAAAATAGTCTAATTTTGTACTGCAGTATTGTAAAATACCATTAGGGCACTATTTGTCCCTACAGGTAAGTATGGGCCAAGCTGTGATGAGACAGCAATGCAGCCTGCAGCTGAAGTCAATGAGTGTGAGGAAAGACAACAACAACAGAATTTGTGTGTTAGGAAAGAAGCAGTACATTTCAATTCCAAACTATTATTTCTGACCTATTACTTGCTGTGTAGATGCATTCCTCCAGCTGCATTGCCCGTTTCTCCACACCTATTCCTCTGTTTCTTCACACTGGGGCAGCTCATCCTCAGACACACCCAAACAAGCCCATGAGATATTATCCCCATCACCATCTCCCAGTGAGGTTAACTACCAGCCTATCTGGTTGTCCTGCTGTTTGCAACATGCTTCAATTTTCAAAACAGGAATTGTTTCCTATACAAGGTGTGTAAGGGAATGATCACTACCTATCTGAGACAACTTTATACTCAGCAGCTGTGGCCATCAGAGCAGACAGGCAGTAACACACAGGACAAGCAACGAGTCTGTGGTCAAGTTCCACTGGTTTTACTGGAATAATTTGTACGTTTAGAATTGGTAAATACGTAATTTTATTACTTATCTGGAACTTACACTTCGAAAATCTGCATCTTCAACTGATTTTTCCTAAAGGAAAATGCCTCGGCATTTGGCTTTTGATGAATGTGGAAAAAGATACGTGTCCTCGGTTGTAAAAAAAGCAAAACAAGTCTCTACCACACTAGCTGCAAATGCGGACCCTGCCCCCTGCCTCCCCACCGCCGACCATCAGACCTGGTCACCAACATGCCCTACCCTGCCTGAGGCAGTACAACTGCATTCAAGAACCAGACGGGGCTTGGAAACTTTGTAAAACAAAGTGTGGAACATTATACAACTAAAGAAAAAAAGAGGGCCTAAGCACAAGGCTTTGCAGGGCTATTTCGATTCAAATAAAATTAATTCCAAGTTACTTGCATGTAAATCACACAAACTAAACAGAGAAGACCAGTTTCTGCTATCAGTTACACTGGTATAAACCCAGAGCAATTCATCTGCATCAGGGAGATCACTGCGGGTTTACTGCTGTATACAAAGAAAGGAGAATTTTATTCAGGACATCACATCTTAGGTAAGTGTTTTACTATACTATTTCAGTTAATTTTTTCCAGCCTTTAAATTCTACCATGGTAATTCGGGGCTTTCCAGAACCAGCAGGCTAGCTGTACTTCCTGGAGCTGTGATACCTGGTGTGTGAGAAACAGCACCCACAGCTTGCTTTTGTACAAGGTCTTCCTGCCAGCTAATCAATTTATTGTCCAATTTCCCAGTCACTGAACGATCTATGGCCTCTCCTATCAACAAGGAGGAAAGGAGCTTAGGGTTTAGGAGGGGCACGACTGCCCGAAACCACAAGGTGGAGAATTATGAAGGCTTTACACAACAAAAGAAAGAAGATTCGAGACAAAGAGACAGCAACTCTCCTCTTGCACACCCTGATTCTCTTGTACACCCTGACCCCCAACGCAGAACTGGAAAGAAAACAATTAAATCTCTCCTATCACCCTTTGACTTTTACTTTTAGATTGCTCACCACCAGGAGATCTATGAAACATCACAAACGCTGAACTAGTCCCTGAGCTACTGACAGCCCTCACTGCCTTCTCTGCCACACTCACCCTTCCTCTCCCCTCTACAACATAAACAAATTGTGGACCTCTCAATTTATGTGCAAGTAACTTGCACAGCAAGGCTCTGAGTGGTAAAAACCTTTACTAGAAATGTTCCAGCTACTCATCAGCTAGCTGCTTCGCAGCACTCTGCTTCTTCCCGAGGAATTCAAGTGGAAGACAACAAACAAGTTTTGACTTCTGTTTTGCTCTGTAGCTGACAATAGTCCAACTCTTCACCGTGATGCCACAGGGCAGTGTGCTCTAGGCACTCTTTAGCTGTTTCCTCTCAAGAATCAGAAGTTCCATTTAAATCCTTTTAAGGCTTTCCCCCCCACACCCCTCAGATCGCAGGTCTGGTTTTGATCGTGAGGATTAAAGGAACCAGTCAAAATCCATAATACATCAGCAGGTTTCTTGTCTCTTAATGGCAGAAAAATAGTAAACTGTTGTCCACCAGGCTAACGAAAAAAAATCAGAAAAAAAAGCAAGCAAGGACTTTGCAACATGCACTTGCATCATCTTGCCTTACCTCAAATATATTGGCGGGTTCATTGCTGTACTGATTGGAGATGATCTCTGACTGGTCGCTGTACCACTTGAGTCCCCCCAGAAAGCTGTCTGCATCCAGGTCATTCACATCTAGTTCAGAGAGGTCAAGTTCTGGGAGATCTGGGCAAAGAGGCTGGTCTTCGCCAACCAGAGCAGCACACTGCAGGATACAGCAACACAGAAATAGTTTCATTAATTACCAGGAATCTATTAACTAATATCATGTGATAAGAATTAAGCCTCAATTAAGCTATGGCACAGGGTCACTAGGATTGACTTTGTTTTCTGAAAAAAGAAACACATAGTATTTGGCCACTGTTAGCTCTGTATAGGTATATAAAGGGGAAGGGAAAACAGTGGGGCATAAGCTCTATCACATCTCTGTCCACAGACAATGACTTTCCTTCTCCCTTTACCATTTGATAATAATCCTATTCAAACTTTTAAATCCAACAGCAGAGGCCAAAGCATGGCCTTATTTTCCTGTTTCAGAGTGAACCAGTGCAGGTAGAAGTTACAGATGAATACCTCTGGGCAAGGTCTGTCACGCATTTCCTGATACATTCAGGTTAAAGAGGCACAGCCTGTTACAGCCTTCAGCCCTGGAGGCTGGCTCAAGCTGGAGATAGTCACACTTTCACTTCTGCAGAACCTTACATAGATCCTTACAGCCACTCATTATGGTGGCTACCATATGGGCATAAAAAAGTATGGGTTAATGACACTGCTGGTGCTCTTTTCCTGATGCACAAACCACAGCCACCCAGTTATGCATACAGGTCCTGGCAACCAAAGCGTGGCTTGAAATATCCCTATATTCTCCTATGGGTGACAGGCATAGTTAGTTCATGCAGCCTTTCACCTGCTTGGTGTGAACATATCTATTATCCTAGCCAATTTCCTAAATGTCCCCAGAGAGAAGCTGTACTGAGAGAACCAAACGGGTTTTCCTCTTCTGGCAGCCTCTGATTCAGTAATCCTAAAAAAGGGTCTGTGAAATATTTTGGTTGAGGCTGTAAACAAAGTCTAGTCTGCAGGAAGCCTCTTCAGCAGTGCAAAATGTTGTTGTCTGCACAACTTGGGAAGAGAGTGCGGATAAATAAAAACAAACCTGGAATAAGTGTCCTTTTATATGCCAGTATGAAGTTAGATAGGGTATTGACTGACCTACTAAGGAAGAAAAAAATTAATAACATACATCCACTTCAACACAGCAATTGAAATGTTAGAGTATCCACCAAAACCATTTCCTAATTATAGAAAACACGTAGTAACAGTTTGGCAAATAGCTGATCCCATATGTCAATGCTGCTCAGTTAAGCAATTCCTACTGCACTGTACCGTGTATCCTTGTAACTCATCTCCCAACATCTACGGCAATACAGGCACACTGCAAAGCACACGTGGAGCTGCACAGGCAGCAGGTGCTGAATGGTTAAAAGCCTTCTGAAGTCAACTGAGTCTAAGGGCATCTACCAGGAGTATTTCTAGCACTGTGTTACGGACGGCCAACAGCAGGACCTCCTCAGCTCCCGTCAGTTGACTGGGTGGTGCGAGTGATTTCCCAACTTCTGTCTGGACTGAAGTCAATGGATAAAGTGCCACTTTCTGAAGGCAGATGTCTGTCGGGCACTAGCAGTGTCCATGGATGTGAATTGCTCAATTCTGGTTATGTCACTCTCGCCAGGACCGCCTTTTACAACAATGCAAGCAGGAGCTGCTGAAGGTGCATTTCATGGAGGGTTTTGTCCCCGGAACCTGGGCGCGTCTGCAGTGCACGGGCTGGGTGCAGCAGCGCAGCCGTGAGCAAGGACTCTGGCTGTTGGCACAAAGGCTCGGTGCAGCTGGTGCGAGCTGTAATTTACCAGACAACTTCTACGGCTACCAGGACACTACGAGATAATCACAGAGTAGGCCAAGGGGCAAGGAAGCTGAGAGGCTGCAAAACAAGGCTCTGACATAGCAGCTGGTTTTTTTCCTAATATTTAAGGGGCTGTAGAGCTATAAAAAGTCAAAATGCCACTTAAGTAATCTTAAATTTTTTTTGATCTAGATTTTTTTTCCATTGTTTTGAGCATAAGGCCAAAAAAAAAAAAAAGAATTAGAGAGTTTCCTCTTCTTTAGTGCGAGACACAACCTTCTGGCAGCAATCTTATAATACAGAGATGACCTTTTTTGATGCTTGGCCAAAATCTCTGATCTCATTAAAGGATAATCTAGTTTTTGACTGAAAAGGTAGATTCTCAGCATCATTCTCAGGTTTGTGTTCTGGAGGTCAGTAGCTTATAACTGATGCCATAGACTTCTAAAGTATCCTGCTGATCTGTTACTGCTTTCATTTATAAAAATAGCTTCACCCTGTGAACCACCTACTTAAACATGTTTACTTTTGGTAATCTACATTTTTAAGTTCCTACAGTGGGCTTTTGAAGCAACATAAACAATGGCATTAAAAAAAAAACCCTGCTTATCACAGCTTTCATTTACCTATAGTGACTGCAATGTCACCTAAAAAATGTAACTGCTGAAATGAAGTATATATGCCTTGTCAATGTTGACATGATAATAAAATCAATGTTTCTGAATATGACATTATGCTTCTGAGCACACAGAGCACATTAATCTGAGACACATTAGCAGCAAGTGTTCCTGTTATTAATTTATATTTGGCCTTTGGATGATGCCAGATTTAACACTCCAAGTCCTAAAACTGTCCTCATCTGACACGCTGATATTTACTGTTTGCCTATACATCTGTAACAGGTGCACCTGCATTGCTAGCACACATTTTACTGTCTTCCCACTGTTATTTGATATGATAGTTATGCCATAACTATAGCCCTAATTTTACAGTAACATTTAGGAGGATAAAGCAGTCACTAAACACAAAAGGCTAATTACTGTGCGTTATTTCACTCCATCAGACCTTTTTTCTCTTAGTTCAGGCGCAAACAGTAAATTAGCTTAACTGCACTGATGGTAATGAATCATTATAATTAAGTATAATTCTCCATTAACCTTTTGGCTGGTTTTGTGCCTTTGAAGGTAAATTTAAAAAAAAAAAAAAAAAGAAGAAGACAACTGGACTTGTGCCATATTAATTATATTAATGAAAATATAATCTGTGTTTTATTTTTAACAAGTTTTTCGAAGTGCCAAGGGGATGAACTCAGGAAAGAAAGAGAGACTTGACAAAATGCGTGTCATGTGGATTCTCTCTATCAATCTTCGCAACCTTACTGTACATCACCTTCATTAAGCTGTGAAGCACTGGGGACGCTGATCAGCTACAGTGATGCAGGCCTTTATTAAACAACACGCCGTCCTGTCATTATGTGAGCGAGAATATAATACATTTTACATTGACAGCAAATATTAATGATTCAAAAAATGAAAGCTGCCTCCAGTACTGGCTGCTTGCGTTATTTTAGCTCAGTAAAGGTGATCCCCTGAGCCAAAGCAGCACGCAGACGCTAGTGTTGCTACAGGAAGTGCAATGCAGGAGCACATTGGCAAAATCTTACCCACAGTTAATCCATCCACTACACAATTAATATTAAGATCAAACTCTTTTCTTCGTTCTTTTTTTTTTCTCTCTGCACTATGAAAAAGTCATTGACATAAATTATCTATTCTGTTACTAGCTTGAAATTACTGCAGGAACTCTAGTGATTAAAATAAATCTTCAGTATTTCCATATAAGCTGGTTCCTCAATCAGCTCCTAGCAGCATTAGGAATAATACATGATGGAAAAATGAAGCTACGGCAGCTGAGACCCATACTACAAGCCAGACAACAACCCACAGGATACTCCAGCTACTCAGAAACAATTAGGACTTTGGAGCCAGAAAGTCATCCACTTACTGCCTTGACTCATAATAGCTACAGGACATATGAATTATCCATATCTATTCCACTTTACCAAGAAATCAAAACAAGATAAGACCAATTACAATATGCAAACAGAAATCTGCGGATACAATGGCAAGCTGCAAATATTTAAAACATGACAAAATGACTTGAGAATCCACACACATGCTCTGCCAGACAGGAAAAATTTACTGGAGAACACGGAAATGGTTCACTTTAGATGGGTAGCTCTCTATAGCATGAACATCTTATTTGAAAAGCATCGCCTGTAACCTGTTTTTCCCTCCCCCATTGCCCAAGGGGAGCATTTCAAGCACTTATTCCAAGCCCGAAGCCAGAGGATTAGTTCCTTTGAGCAGGTCTGTATTTGGGATTCCTCTCCATGGGGTCCAAAGAAAGTTTGCCTCGCTTCGCAAGTTGCCCGAACTTTCAGGTAATGCTCCATTTTGCTGAATGCAAACATGCAGAAATCCTCAAACCTCACATTATACTCCAGAGATTACCACGGGGCTGCTTGCCTTTTTTTATTTTTTCCTTTATGAATTGTAGCCAGCAGAAGCTGTGGATTTGATGTATTGCCGTCTATTTTTACACAAGCAGCAGCAGCGGCGGCGGCAGGAGCAGCAGCAGCAGCAGCAGCAGCAGTTCACACAGTCCTGCATAAACTCTATTCTCATGGTTCATCCTGTTGTCTCTGCTGTACAGTGGAATTTAACCATTTCTTGGACTACTCAGATTGACTGCGAACCCTGCTCTACGGGGCATTAGCTACAGCGTCAGTATTCCAATACCACAAGTAGCAGGGAAACGTCTCCTTCCAGAAATCTCTTTTAAAAGCATCTAAAGCCAAACAACAGGGTATTCATTCCTGAGTGCGTGTTTGTATTCTGCAGCTGATAAACAAGGAAAGAACCTTCGACAGAGCACAGTGAAAAAAGGAATTAAAATATGAAGCCATGAGTTAATCATAACTTTTTTTTTTTTTTTAAGAAATATTAGTCTTATTCTAAATAAACATGGCGTTTTTCCAACCAGGCCACTAAACGCCACTGGAAACGCCACTTCAGACACCGATTCATATCAATATCTTGGAGCATAAATATTGCATATGACGGGAAAGAGAGCCAGAGGCACATGAAAATAGTTTCCAACTGCAGGAGATACTATACTGATGACAGGAGCTCAGCTTTGATTTGCTCAAGGCATCGCAGAGTAACCTTAAAATAGCAAACTTAGTGGAGTTAAGATAAGATAGGGACTTGTTTGCAAAGTACGCTGCCTCGGCCGTCCTGCCGGTGCCCTGCCGAGCCCGCGGTCCCCGCCAGCCGCCGGCACCCCACGGCCGCCCACGCCGCGCACTCCTCACCTCGAGATCACTCCATACAGAGTCCTGGTTGCACATGTCCCACGCCATCCAGCTGCGGAGCGACGGCAGGAAAGCTGGCAAACTACAGTCCAGAGGCAGGCGGGCAGGCAGCAGACACTCATGCAAGCAACGAGACCCTCTCTGAGAGTGAACCGAAGGCACCTGTCTTACTACTGTTCCCCGTCACATGACAAAGCTATTAAAAAGTAGGCTGGGCTGTCACTCATCCAGCCTTCTGGAGCCGCTGCTCCAGCCCGTGACGTCAGCCAGGGGCAGACCCAGCCTGAAGTGAAGTAAATCTTTGCAAAACCCGCTCAGACCTCGGCGGCCGCGGCAACCCGCTGCGATTCAAAGCAGATTTCCACGCCACACCCCCGGAACGCTGCTGCTGCCCTAGCGCAGCTCCTACCCCTCCCCATCTTTTTTAATTTCTTAGCTTGCTTTCTTTGTCTTCCCCCCGCACCCCAGCACACAATAGGCAGAGCTGTGCTTATAATAAAGAAAAAGTGAGGTGACTCCCAGCCGAGCTACAGCCTGCGTGCTCTGAGGAGCCCCAGCAGAACCTCTCCGGCGCCTGCACCGCTTCCCCGGCGCTGCTCTCTTGGGAGAGGCTATCCCAGAGTTCGGCAAAAGTTACACCTCCTCCCAACATTTTCTGCACTCGGGGATTTCGCACCTCCCCAGGTATTTTAGTTAGGCTAATGGTATCTCATAGACAATTGTAACACAAGTTAGTTTTTCCACGGTAAATGTATCGGCACCCCGCCCCCCCCACACACACCCCCACCCCAGCATTTCTCTGAAATGGACTCAGCATCTATAAAAAACGTTCCCACAGTTATCTCACCTGCTCCGAGGGGGAAGCCTGATCCTGTTCCCAGATGGATTACAGTGCTTCTGAGCTGCTCTTTAATCACTTCTCTGTCTCAGTGTATTCCCCAAGAAACCGTGGCTGTTACAAGGCACTGCCTCCGTCCGGCCCATGACCGCCCTGACCCCCGCCCGCCTCTGTCATCTGCCCCAGGGCGCATTTCTGTACCCTTCTCACCTGGACCCAGCCTTTGTTCATTGAAAATAAAAAAAATTAAAAATCTCTTGTGTGAAAATCCAGACACACTGCTAACAGACCTGTCTCCCCGTCGAAGCCTTTCCCAGACAATAGGGGCTGCTGCAGGTGCAACTGGTTCATGATGCCCCTTTGCATTGTACACACAACAAACTCCATGTACCAAACTGAACTGCAAAATGTTGTCCACCACAGGGAAAAAAAACCCCAAAATAAAGGTCCTGTTTAACTATCCTCACCTGCCTGCTTATTGTCTTAAGCTACAGTTCTTTTAATTATCTGGGTGCAAAAATTATCGTGAAACATAAATGCTAGCTTCCTTGTGCTGGGCTACCAGTCAAAGTTACAAAACTATAGCTTATCAACCTCCATGTCATGAAATATTCATTTTCATTGTTATTTGCAAACTTGAGTATTCTAAAGACTAAATGAATTCAATTATTATACAAGGCTATGGCAATTTTGCTGAGAGAAATAAAATAAATAAGAAGTACAATTCTTGAAATAGTCTTTTTCCCGCAGACACTGGAACCTTCAGCAATGGTAGGGAGTCTCAGATATATTCTTAGCTTATTTGTGTTTCCTTGTAATTCATTATTGCCAGTCCTGATAAAATGTACATTTTTCTGAGCTTGTGCTTAAGTTGCAAATCACATCACACTGTCATATTTTCACCAAGCACTGATGACAAAAATGGCATTGTTTTTACCTTACTTAATTTAAAAAAAAAAAACCACAGCAAAATACCGAATAACTACAGAAAGCCTTTCCTACAAATAATTAAATTAACGGTATTGCTTTGCTCCCACGACAAAAAACCCCCTAATTTCCTTCCCAATTATATGCTGATTTAATGATAAAACTGCAGTAAATTATTAAGATCTGTGGCAAAGGTGAGTATCTCTACCCCCTGAACAGTCAACTGTGAAATAATACTGGGCACCTGCGTGCCTGGAGTGGAGTAGGTTCTTATTAATTATTATCTGTGGATCCATGGTTGGTGGAATATTCTCCTTCAATACCTACTTATAATTGTGTTCATTGACTGTGCCGAATCCATCATCTGGTTTTTTTTGAAGTTTCATTCACACCTTTTATAGAAATGTATTTACACTGGAACATTTCATATTGCGGTTTTGGATATTTTGACCTGCTCATGTTGTTTCTATTTTCTACATTTCCACTTCAATGCTTTCCCTTCAAATTAGCAAGTTAACTGATAAATATAAACTGTGACCTTAGTGGTGCTCTCACCATACAAGCTTTAGAGATTGAAGAACTTTTTTAGTGCGCTATAAAGGGAGCAACCAATAGATAATAATTACAGAGCCCCCAGAGCTTTTCTATGGCCCTGTCGACATTACAGCTTGAACTCTGCTGGCAGTTCCAGTGTTACCTGGAAGAGATGCCAAGCAAGACTGCAACTACAAAAGACTGTGAGATTTCAACCAAGGGTTCCCCATTGCTTGGAAGGAAATTTTTTTTTTAACTGAAGTGTCTAACTGCAGCCATAGCACAAATTTACCCACCGGGATCTTTTTTTCTCATGTTTGAATGCGGGTTTTGAGCAGAGTGCCCCAAAGAGGAGAAAAGCAAGGGAGACAGCTGCAGTGGTGGTGTAGTTTGGAAACGACGCAGCCTCCGCATATGCAAATGAAGGCTGTGAAACCCAGCCAGCACCTAAGCTGCTTCCTCAAAGGAAACCTTGTCTTCTGAACATTCCCTAGAAGCTTTAGCAATGCTCTTCCCTCTGTTTTGACAACACTAAAGAATTGCACAAACATCTTTCGTGGGGCAATATCTAAGCACATACACACACGATATTTGGTTCCATAACAAACACATACAAAGAAAACCCTCCTTCAGCTGACACAGTCTGCGGGTCCGTTTGACACAATCTGCCCTGTTGAAATGTCCTTTATCAGACCACCTCTTCAGCCACTGCATTTCCCCTGTTTTCAGGTTAGTCTGTACCAGGTCTCAGCAATTCCCAAATTTTGCCTTTTCTTCTTTAAGGGCCATGATTCAAGGAAGTTCTGGTAAGCCTTCCAAAAGCATTTGGGCACTAATTCCCAAATCCTGACACATTTCTAACAGGGCTGGAAGGTATGGCTGCCTGCAACAACAGGAAATAGAAATGAAAGACCAAAGCCTTCAAGCCCTCTGTCCTTGACTTTTTCCTGGATTCAGCATTCATTTTATCTCTTTCTCCTCCCACCCACATTTTCTAGCTATGGTCAGGTTTTTATTCCCTGTAATTTAGGTCTCTTAAAGAAGCTACTGATTTTGGAGACCTTGTGATTTTGAAATCCAAAACTTAGCCCCTTCATTACGGCATTGAGGAAGAAATATTTTCTTTCATTGCCCCCAAGATTGTGGTACTAGCTGATTTTTGGCAAAGTTTGCCACTTTTCCAGTGGAGTAAGGACAATAAAACTTGTACATAAAAATAGTGCTGAAGTTTCAGCCTGATAAGGTTTGCAAATCAGTTCTCACATCTATTCAACCCTTTCTGCTCAACCCTCCAAGAGTGAATGGCCTTACAGCAAAACATCAGCCAGTGTTGTATATAAAAGAGCAAACTGCACTCCAAAGGTGTGTTAGCGTGAATGGTGTTCTATATAAAGTATATGTACCCTATTAATTTTTTATTAAAAATCTTCCTTTTGTGCATCTTTACTCTTATTTTTTGCACAACGCTGTATTTGTTCTCCAGTCCATTCTCTCTGTTCCGCTTCTATCCTATTTGTTTACTCTTCTTTTTTCCCCTTCTCATCTTCTTTTCCTTATTTATCCAGTTCATCCTACCCGGAATACATTCTCAATAGCAGAAGCCAGTGAATCAAAGTCCTTGAACTTCTGGGTTCATTGGTGCAGTAATTCTACGATGGAATAAAGCCATCTGCTCTCTCTAGTTTTGTTAGGGCAGTTATGATCTGAGATTTTTTTTAACAGAGAAACCCAGGATAGTGCTCTGTACCAGCTCTCTGAAAAACTCGAGAGATCAGGCCAAGTTAATTCCTGGCCCAGCTCTGGGTCACAGGCTGCTGTCTGAGGAGCTGTGTATTCGAGAGTCCAAAATAACTTTCTCCGAACAGCGATGCGTTACTGACATTACTGACACCAGGATGAATTTTGCCACATCTGCCTCCACAGACTGAGGGCTCAAATAAACAGCACTGAATGCCAGGGGAAATCACTCGCCTGTTCACATGCAACTGGACCTGGCTATGACTATTTACTATTAGTGCAGATTACCTGATTATCAGTGTTAACCAGGCTTGCAGACATGCGACTCTTTGTAACTGGGTGCTTGTAGTAAAACCTTCCAGGAGTGTTCAAGTGAAGCAGAAGGATCATAGGTACACACTACAAGAAATCTTCCCATAATTTTTCTTATACCTCCCTGAACATCACCCTCTTTATTAAAATGTTTTACTTACTCGTTATTAAAAACAAGAAAAACAAACCCACTCCAGCTGATTACATAAAAAATATATTTGTCACTTGTTTCCCTCAACATTTGGAGCATATGTCCTCCAGAATCCTCCTTTGCTATGATTTGCAGGAAAATCCAGCTTGTCAGGCTTGCTAAAAGGAATACGAACGACATCTTTCACTTGGGTGTTACTGTTTTATAGAAGGGCTGACCTGTAAAAGAGTATCTACCTTTAAATTTATGACCTCTGTATGTTTGAGAAATGGAGCCATGTAAACACATCCGTTTCCTGGGGAGGCTGTGGTGCTGTCTGAACACAGACACCCAGGCAAGCCAAGGAGACAGATTCCAGTTTTGCACTGTCTTGCAGGTTGGCAGAGCAGGCAGGACCACATCAAAATCGCAGACCGTTGCAGATCTTCATCATCTCTCCTTTACTCACCTCACTGCTGATATTTCCTTGGAACAAAAGAAGTCATAAAGTTCTTATTATTCCCTTATCCTTCCACACATTCAAGTCCCTGGGAAGAGACCAAAACCTGCTCATATCTGATATTATCAGACCCAAGGAACTGGTTTCTGATATTCCTGTTCAGGGGCCTGGAACATCTGCCCTTACTCAGAAGTTGTGCCCTTCCTCTCCCACTCCCAGCCTTGCTGGGATGTTCACAACCCTTCTGGGGACAGGCAATTGTCTTCTGCAGCTTCAGCCACACAGGGCAGAACCTGGGGAAGCTTTAGGAACACACCTTGTATTTGTAACACTCTGCATAGCTCTGGACCACCCCACCCACATCTTCCTCATTATCCCTATTCCACCCACCTTGCACCCTTTCCCCTGAGCAGCTACAGAATTACCCTGGAGCTCTTGTTCCCTGACTTGTTCATATTTAATGCCAATCTAGTTTTTACTGACTTTTTCTGAGAGGGATCTGAAGAGGATGATCCCCTGAACAACCACCATGGATTTGATATCTTAGGGTACAGAAAAGATTCCCTGGTGCAACCATAAGCAACTTGGTGGGACCTTCAAAGCTACCAGCCTTCACTGAGGTGGCCACCCAGCTGTCACACTGCATTTGGGGTTTGCTTTGCCATCTGCCCATTCAGTCACCCAGCCAGGGCCTCCCAGCCTGAAGAGGAGCTGTGATGCCCAGGCTGCCACAGCAGTGCAGGAGAGCACACTCCCTACCAGATCCACACCGAGGCTCACAGCAGCTAGTGGAAGAAAAAAATCTCTTATTTCATAACAGGACATAACCTATGTCCTCTCTAAAATGGCTGGTAAGGCGACTGCAGTGGAGCACACACAAGGCTGCAGCACAGCACTGGAGAGAACAGTAACCTTTAAATACTCTAAAATCAAATCTTGTTTTACACAAAACCACTATGGTAAAGTCGATGTGAATGAAGCACCTTTGAGTGAAGGAACAGAGGGAAAGGCAGTGGACAGTTTTAGTGCCTCCTAGCAATTCTTTTTAATAAACTAGAGATGACAGACAGCCTTACCAACACATCTCTCATCTTCAAATACGACTTTCTTCAGACAGAACTCAGTGGAACTGAGTCAGCCTTTTTTCTTGGGCCTAGCTCTTGGCATTTTTCATATTAAAACAAAGTATAATGTGGAAATAATTCTGGACTGTAGTAATCTGATGGCATTTTAGTAACACAGGCCGCAGATTTGCTCTGCAACAATTTTAGGCAAACAAAATTAAATGAAGATATCACACAAAAGACCTAGTGTTTGGGTTTTTTTTAAATACACTTATGGATCAAGTTACCCTTTATAGGGTTTTGCCTGCCTGTGGAAGAGTGTGAGCTTTTGTGGAAACTCCTGTCAGTGGGCAACATAGCTCCACTCACGCCGCAGCCAGCACTCACTGCTTGGCCTCTGAAGCTGCCAGGCTGCAGCAGAGGTCCCCTTCTTCAGCTCCCCACAGCCCCTGCACCCTGTTTTCCTGAGTCAGCCAAGGACAAGCCAAGAGGAGATGGGATCACCTCATCGCAATAGCCAACACTCTCTTGCAGACAAGGCTGCTGAACTATCAGCTTTGCCTGACCTCTTAACTAGTAGTTCCTGCCAGCCAAAACTGAGCCCTGGAGTTATTTTTAGCCAGAACCCTTCATGAATTGCAGTTAACTTGCAATATGCAAACTAGTGACTAGTGCTAGAGGAATCCCTATGGGTTTTGTGGTTCCACTCCCTGCTCAAAAGTCCAATTATTCATTTTTCTTGGAGCTGCAATATTAATCTAAAAAAGTTGCACAAATGGCAAGACATGTCATCCTCCCTCCATCCCCACTTCAGATAACTGAAATAAAGGAAGATAAGCATTTAGCCCAGGGCTTATTAGCTATACAAAGTGCAGCTGTAAACCTTCAGAGGCTGACCATCCTCCAGCAATGCTTTTGACAAGAAATTTGTCAGTACTTTCACCTCTGACTCAGGGCCAGACAAGCTAGTGCAGAGATGGAATGGGAGAACTAGCCACAGAAAGGTTTGGGTGAGTTACTATTTTATTTTAATGTTATTTTATTTTATTCTGTCCAAATCATTTGCCTCAATACCTGTATGAGAAAATGCAGTAAAGTAAAAGGGGGGTTAAAGAAGCTGGAAGGGGTGACTGCTCTAAATCCTTTGGAACGGAATGGAAATCTTTAAATGGATTTAGGCAGGCTTTGAATCAGACCTTATCACAGAAGGTGGGACCAAGACAGTTCAAAGCAGAAACTCCTCCACACATTTCCACCTTTTTTTTTTCAAAGTTTTCATACAATTCAGGCTTCCTCAGCTTTCCCCTGTGAATGCAACAGGGATAAAGCACTGAGATTGCATCAGCTATCACCATTTTAGACATCTTTGTTCCTAAGAAATTTAGTATTTGCTGAACATCCTTTGCCCTGGGACACTGATTATATATTATTTTGTAAGTGGGTGCCAGGAAGATTCATGCTTCCTCCCCAAAAGAGCTATGACTGTACTTTCATTACTTCATGTCTATCAACAAATAAGGCAAGTTTGCTACTTCTATGTTTGTCCCTAATGGATCTCTACCATTGTAAAATTCCCCAGCAATCTGACTCAATTAAACACTCTTTCTCTTTTGAACTCCACACGTGGAAGTGCAAGTCAGGGCAATGCATTTAACCAAAAGCATTAAAAGGACTGTGTACGATTCACACTGAAACAGAGACTTCACCCAAGTGCACCTTTCCCTTTTGCCCATTGCAGGCTCCCCCTCCCTCTCTGTGGAACAAAAAACCAAGTAAAAATAGGAAACTGTCAGAATGGAAGCTTATTTCAATTTATGTTGCAAGTTGCTATGTAAAAAAACCCCTCTGAAAAAACAGCAAACCAACCCCAAAGAGCACTTCATCATAATATTATTACCAATTTATTAAACCGAGATTGCATTGACTGGAGAAATGAGTGTGACGCATCCCCGGGGGTTTTCTGGAGGTAGACCTCCAGCTGTTTCATTCTCACACGCACTCCTGTTTACAGAGACATGGAAAAATATTTGCACTTCAGTTCATTGCAACACAATTTTACATTGTTTGCAGGTTTTCTTTAAGGAAGGGTAGGAGCATGCACAGCGAGCTGGAGATGTACACTTTGGGGAGACAGGACTACCATCTCCCAGGGAGACTGGGGGAAAACACATGGTGGTTGTTAATTTATATCCTGGACAATGCTATAAATCGAAGCATCGCTGACAATTCCTGCCCGGTAAACATGCTCAATTTCATCTCCCGTAAAAAGGCGAGCAGGCACTAAATAGCAACACATTTTGATTTTCATTTAGCCACTTTAATGATAGGTGATGTTAGTGGAAAAGATCATTTATCTTCAGATTTATTTTATATGAGATAAAAGGCCTTGCCAATTTTTTAAAATTCATTTACACAAGTGAATAAATCTTCCCAAACAATAAGTAGGAAAGCCATATTTCTTTAACTTTGCTAAAATCTGAAAATGCTGATCTTGGAGTGAAATAGACAGCACTGGCATTTTAATCAAGAACATAAAGACTCCTCTTCTAAATAAGAAGCACAGCTATACTTCAGAAAAAAGTATCTCTGATTCAGAGGACAACCTCTTTTAATGCATTTTGTCAAAAAAATCTCTGATAAATCAGGAGAGACACGTGCAATTTTTATGTCCCCTTCATTTTTAGATCAGTTCCAGTGTGAAGGCTACCTAAAAATAGACAGAACCTAACCTTTCAAATATCTATACTGCTGCATACCACGAACGCAAGCTTTCAGTGCCTCTCATGGCTTTCAAGAGCCTTGTGCTGTGCCTGTCTTCTCCTCTCGCACTTTATCCCATGTTGCCTGCTGCACCAGGCACGAGACAAGTGCAAGTGGCAATGTGCAGTGCACTGCAATATGTGATATGTGTCCTTTTGAGACAGGCAAGCAGAAAGATCGTGAAAACCAGCCTTTCCTTTTGGCTATTTGATTTTTGCCACTTAAAGGACACCGACAACATTGAACCTAGTAAGTGGGGATGTGGAAACGAAGCTGTGCCGGCTGCCCCAGGAGCTCTGTTCAGAAAGCACAGGCTGTCTGTTTGCAGCACACCACTCTTAAAAATATGAAGGGTAACAATAAGCTCTTTTATTGTTTTCTGCAGTGCTTGCAGACACAGTTCTGCCCATCTTAAGAAGAGACTTTGCAACAGTGCACTGAACTGAGTGACTGGTGTAGAATTACAAGACAGCAGAATACACGGTAACTATTTCTTTGCATTACACTTTCAAAACTGTGATTCTGCTTGGCCTTAACAGTATAGGTCAAATTCACCCCAAGCACAATCCCAGCCATTTCAGGTCAGTGGTACCTGAAAAATCAATAGCATTTAAGTTGATGAAGTTATAATAAGGGAGATCTTTGCCCAGGCTGTATAAATACTTACTTTTATGGTATATATTCTTCACTTGGTATTATGCTGTATTTAATTGTTCTCTAATGCTAAACACTCTACTTAGCAGGTCCTAAAGCCACACCAGGAGCTGGAATAGAAAAAATCTGTACTAAAATCAGGTTGTGGGGCTGCCCTGGAGGCTTTGAGTGGCTGTGACTCTTGCTTACACGAAATAGAAAATCACCCTTGTACCAGTTGTTAGCTAGCTACTCCTAGCAGGAACGAGCTCATAAGGACTTGCTTTTCTTTGTTTACTGTCATGCTCTGCTCTGTCGGAGTCAGAAGTTTGTCAAGGCATTTTACTCTGTCAAAAAATGAATAAAATAACTTATACTGATAAAATAATGAAACAAAGCAGCATCAGACTAAATGAATTCCTTCAAAGAATTTTGGATGGAAAATGTCTTACCTACTGACAGGAAGGCAAGAATAGCAAACAAAGGCATAGGAATAAAAGCTATTCAATAAAATATCGATTTCATTATCACCACCTATTCAACTTAATTTTCTTGGCATCTATATCCCTAATGCAGGTTTGTGATAGATCGTACAATCACTTTTTAATTAAGCCCTACTGTGCCTTGTATTAAGAACAAGACAGTATACATTATGGCACAATATATCTACCAAAATATTTAATGCTTATCCTTTTCATTTTGGTATTTAAAAGTTGTTCTCTTAGGAGGTGGTATCAGTATTTAACAACTTTCTTGACAGTAAGTATAAAAACAAAAGCTTCATACTTAATCTAGCCATGTCAAAACTGAAACTCCTTAAAATAATTGCTTTCTGAATATATGGTATTTCTATTGCATTATTTTACTATTACTTAGCTTTCAACATCTTAAGATGCAAAACTTGTTCCTCCTCCTACATAGTGATGAGATAGGAAGTGGCACAAGGATAGAAAACTCACATTTGACCAGTTGAATGGTACATGAAACAGATGTTATCACGTTACAAGAGATATTTAATGAGAAGCCATAGAAGACTGGCAACTTCCTGGGTTGGTAGTATTTTCTTTGTGTTTCAAGTCTCTTTTGGTGTATTGCAGTCCTGCTGCTTGTGATGGGGCAGATCCTCTATAAGAACAGCACTCTTCTTCCGCTGGAGTACTGGCACTTTTCAGAGGACAGCATTCACTTTAATTACTAAAATGTACCCACCTTCTTCCAAGTAAGAAAAGGCTGTTGTTGCATGTATAATGTGGTTTTAGTTTTTAATGCCAGAAATTATTCAGTAAACATAGTTACATTATGGTATACTATTTCTTATTCTGTACCCATAGTAACCAAATTAATCTCAAGGCACTGCTGGCATTAATTCATTCTGAAGCTCATACTTCGGATTTCACATAGGTGTCTTCATCCTATTCTTCTTCTCAACTAATAAAATGATAATATATGGCAATATATTTATTTCTGGTTCAGTTCAAGTTGAGGTATGCAGTACTTTGCAGAAACCTAATTAATATCAATCATACATTAGAACACTCTGTTTAGTATACAAAAAAAAAAAAAAGGTGCTAGCACATGAGGATGAAACAGAGGACCCAAGAAGTTACAGAATAGCTGTAACTTCTCTGTCTCTAGGAGAGGGAAGGCCAGTTTTCCCTGACCCTTCAATCTCCATTAAAAAAAATCCATAACATACAGCAAAGAGCTACACTAAATAAATCCCAAATTATAAAAAAAATAACAAGAGTAAGGAGATCTTGGAAGATGAGATACTGACATCTCCCCCTGTACCACCATGAGTTTGGTGCACACTAGCAATGAACTAGTTCCCACAGTGATCCAGAAGTACTGTCTTCAGCAACACCCACTGATACGAGTTTTTTGGCTGGAACAGCCTTTAGCCAAAAAAACCCATCCAGCTGATAGAGAAAAACCATCTCTGCATCCCAGGAATTGTGCCTGAACTGCTCAGGAGACATAAGCAGCTCAACAGCGGTGATGTTGACTAGATCTACTCTAGACCTCAGCAAAAAGAAATCCAGTTCTTTTGTCAGAACTTAATTTGGGCAATCTGATACCCCAGGCATGCTATTATCCCAAATTCTGCTCTACTTCCCATAGTTAGGTTTTGCAGCAACAGTTCACATTTCTTGGAGCCCTTTCTACATATCTGTCACCAGTCCCATGGATTCCCAGGAGCACTAGTGTCCCCAAGTACTTTGGTGCTTTCAAAATGCCCAACTAAGAGAAATTACTGCACTGAATGGTGCCCAGCTTGATCCAACCACTGACAGAGCAACAGGGCCAGATTCTGTCACCCTTATTCACCACATACAACAAGCAGTCCCATCAAAAAGGGGGAGCTGATGTGAGGAGCTAAGGCAATACTTACGGACAAGCAGAGGGAGTGTAGGTGATCCGTGGCTCACCAGGTGAAGATCCCCACTCTGAAAAGAATCACCATCATGCCAGTGCTGTTCTGCATGGAAGCTCAGGCCTCAACCTGTACGTGGGTCACAGACCTGCAGCAAAGCTTGCATTTGGCTTACAAAGCTCCCCTCTGCTGGCAAAAGCCACAGGGATATTTGAGCAAGGCCACCAACAGGTTGCACTGGCAGCCCCATGGCCACCACTGCAGGACACAGAAGACTCAGAGGGTCTCCCCATCAGGCACATCACTCAAGGCTGAATGAAGAGAAGCTCAAGCCCAGCCTTCGTGAAACGACCCACTTCAAACAAACCTCCACACCACAGGACTGCATTGCACAGCTGGAGTTCACAGAGCTCCCATGATCATTTCAGGTTCTTGCCTCGGTAACCGAGCAGCAAAACTCTCAGGGGGGCCCTGGTGTGCCCCTGGGCACTCCCATAGGGCTCCCCCTGGCCCTGAGCCCTGCCTGCATACTGCATCCAAGGGTAAATTACAGTCCTTCCCTTTTACTAACTGCTACAGAATGAGAATTCCTAGAACGACTCAAACACATACCCGTTCAAATATGGGTACTTTCAGACTTCTTTTCTATTCCAAATTATGTGCTTTGCCAGCTTCAAAAAAACAGATGGAAAATACGTCCCTAAATGTGCACCCTTGTGATCATTCCAAAAGGAAAGCAGCACCAAGTAGCTTAAAACGTTTGCTGGAAAAACTCTTTTCCATATCATGCAAATAGCAGACAAAAATAACTGCTAGGCAATTGATATACATACAAATATTGGTTATTTTAAACAGTAATTTGTTATTGAGGACATCTCACTGAAATATTATAATATTCAATTTCCTCTGCATTTGCATGGAAAAGGAGCTGGAGAGCGCATGATCATTCATTTAACTATTACATAAATACGTCTATCATAAGATCACACGGTTTTCAAGCCAGAGTTCAAATACATGTTTAATGCATGAGAGTATGATGAAGAAACTTGTGAACTCACAGGTCTCGTAGCACAATCTCAATCAGATACAAGCTTGGTGTAAATATGTACAGTATCGTGTGCTTTCCAATAGCACCACGTCTCCAGGCAGCAGTCTGACATCAGCAAAGGAGACAGGTGGTTCCCTTTCCAACCCCGGAGGGGTGAAAAAAAGGAGTTAAGACACTGTGTAAATATAGCAATATTATTTCCTCGGTGTTTTGCTACAGTTTTCAACCCTTAATGAAACTTCAGTGCATGAACAATTCTCATAACATCTTTGCTACAAATCAGTGAGTGGATGTCATGTCCTAAGATATTTATAACCTTAAAAGTAGTGGTAAGTGATACTGTTTGGCAGCCTTGGTTTAGAAGTGCTGAAGTTATTTGCCTTTTGGTTTTGTAAGAAAGGAGCTCCAAAAAGCCACAAAAACCCAGTTTCCTTGCTCTAAATGTATCCCTTTCCTATAGCAGATCACTGTTACTAATAATGCCTGTAAGAATGACAAACAACAGTCAATCACAGGCACAGAGCGGGTCAAAATTGCTTTTAGCCAGCTCAACTTTGTGAACTCTAACAGTGTGAGATATGCTAAACCCTGCACAATCCACAGTAGTTTGATTTTGAATCTCACATTACAAGAGTTCACACGTATGCTAACCTGCATATAGAATAACCCAATTCGGCCTTTCTTTCCTATCTGTACATAAATAGATACTTTTTTTTTTTTTTTTACACAGTGACAGCCACTGCCTCTTAAACCATTTTCTTTTGTTGCATTTCCTTAGAAACACAAATCTTGTTCCTTGGCAGCAGTTGCTGTAAGTGCTGTACCACATGCCCAAACTAGTTCTCACTCACAGCTTTAATTCACAGTAAGTGGCACGAAAGGAGGTCAACACTTCTCAGAAACCACTTTCAGTTCTTTGCTGCTTCAGTATCTATTCTATAAAGCCATCCGCCCTAACAGAAAGAAAGTTGTTTCTCATATTGTGTCCCTTGCTTTTTTATTATTGTCATCTTTATGGAATGGGCTGCAGAATATATCTGATGGAGTAAAAGAAGATTATTCCTGAAACCACATTCCTTGTCTCCCTTTTGCAAGATCCTAAAAATATAAGTAAAAAGAAAATAAAAATTAATACTTTCCCCAACAAAAACAGAATGGCCCTTTCTTTTTCCGTGCAGAAAGACTTTATATCTTGCAACTGTGTCAATCACCGTGTCTTACTTTCAGTTCAATTTACTTGCTTACAGAATGATTTTTTTTTTATCAATCCAACCAAGACATCATGGAGGCTGAAAATCAAACAGCCTTCTTTTTGCCATGATGCATCACTGGCAAGAGGAATGGCCTTGCTGACAATATTTTGCTGTCACATTTGCCTCTACAGCTTCACTGCCTTCTCTGTGATCAATGAAAACAGATTTTGACCTCATCTATTTCATTTCAGACCATATTCTGCCCTGAGGCACACGAGTACAACCTATCATAGTTATAGTGGCAATTGGGGCAGAATTTGTTCCTTTCCTGACAATTCAATATGTGATTCATGAACCAGAATTGAATCCAGTTCTCCTTTCCTAGAGCTCCTCTGGTTTTTTGGCATTAGCACCAGTAAAAAAAGCAGCAAAGATGAATTTATGTTGGTCATATCAGCAGAACTCGCTGGGTAGTCAATAATCAGACTGCTCAGCAAGATGCTACCTGACCAAAAGTTAGTTACTGTATTTTATTTACACAGCTTATTCTGTAGTCTGCTTGCTTGCTTGCTTGACTTCTCGCTCTGTTGTTTAACTAAGGGGATCATAAGACCTGAAGAAACGCCTCCTAGTCTTGAACATTTCTAATTGGCTTAATAAAGCAGACCTAAAAAAAGATAATCCTCTCCACAACCATCACCTTAAAAAACACACCCATGCCACTAGACATGGAATACATGGTGCATTCACAGGGTATGCAGTTCCAGGCAACAACCGGATGATCTAGTTCCTCATTAATCCCCAAGACAATGGAGACTTTTGCAAATACAGGCTCCATTTATATTCACAGATGACTCTGTGTGCCAAGACCTGCACGCACTCTTTCACACAGCTGACGGTGCAGCTGAGGCGCGCGCACCTCAGCACCCGCTGTCCCACACGGACACACGGCAGTGCCATCGGAGGTGTGCGGCACTCCAGCACACCTGTGCTGTGTGTGGGGCACTCCTCTGCACCACCTGCAGAAGCAGGAGAGTCTGCTCAAGGCCACCCTGGGAGCACTGGCACTCCAGAGCCAATGCCAGGAGCTCTTTCTGAACCCTGGAAGTCCCAAGTGTCTCAGTGTCTCACTCAGGATGACGGGCATCGCATGCACAGATTGTATCGTGATTTTCTGGAGGCCTCAGCTCTCAAGCAGAGGCAAGGTTGACATCACTTTGAAAAGCACATCCAAGACATCTAATGAATTGCATACAGGAGCCTAATCTATAGTAAATTTGATGTACAGTAAAAATAAACTCCTTAACAAAAGCACTAATCAACGTATTGTATATTAGGCCTGCAAAGCGACAATTATCTGATGAAGAGGAGTAATACTAGATAGTTCCAGTTTCCTCAGCTATTTAACTATTTACGTCAATGGAAATCAAGGAAAACAATGCCTATGGAACCACACATGAAAACACACATGAAGGATTTCAGCCAGCATTTCAGTTTAGATTTGAATGTAAGGAGAAAAAAGCTATTCAACAATAAAATAACAAAAATACAGCTCAGGACCTCCAAGTCCTGCTGCATACTGCTATTGTACTGGTTATGAGAAAACAGTTTTTGGAAGCAAATTTTTTTAATTTCCCTTACCATTTAAGAAAAATGCATTCAAAGCAAAGCAGAGAGCCTGATCCTGCCCTTCTGCAACCCCATCAATAGCAGCCTTACCACAAACTCCAGTGAAGCAGGATTTATCCTTTCCCGTGGGCCATGCTCTGAGTCCTTAATTCAACACCTTATTCACCAACTTGTTCCGTGAGATTAGCTGTGGTTTCAAGTGTTATTCATTCAAAGCAATGGATCTATAAACACCCTTTCTCTGTATTGCCAGACCGAAGAAGATACGAACAATTTGGGGAACGTTACCAAAGGCTCAGAGAGAACCTCAGTATCTTCTGTGGGGTTTTCTTTGGAGTGAGAGAGCTTTCTGAGTTTGAAAATCAGCCTTGTAATGAAATAAATAGAACTCCCTTCTCTTCCGTTTTTTTTTTTAAGTAACATGACCTAAAAAAGGATTTGCAAATACACTGGGAGAGGAGAGAGCACTCTTGTATTTATTGGATTTTTGTTTATTTTCTGCAGTTATTTCAGAGTTTCTCAAAAATCTTCAAACATCTGTCAATCTTATAAGGTTCATCTTTTCCAGCTGCAATGTGTCTAGCTTAATTTTCTTTTATTTTTTAGTATATTTATTACACTTACTAATAACAGAATGGCCACACAGTGCTTTCAGTGGGGCTGCAAACACCCCCTGGATCTCCATCAGCAAAAAGGGAAGCAAAACCCAGTGCAACTTTTTGATCTACTATCTGCTGTTTTGTAGAACTGCAGGAAAACTTGTGCCTCGAGGGCCGAGCCCTGCTCCCTCGGCAGGGAGGCAGAGGGAGAGGGGTGCGAGTGCCGCAGCGGAGCCGCGCCGGAGGCAGAGCACGGGAGCGACCAGCCTGCCAGAACTGCTGATTCACTGCAGCCACTCAAGAGGGTGCTTGGCAGCTAAGCTGGGGGGGAGAGATGGCACAGAGCAGGGGGGCATCTTCATCGGTACAAATAAATAAACAGGAGGGAATGCCGAAGTTGTCGCAGAGACTGGATTCCCTGAGATCTCTGCTTAATACATGCGTGTTAGTTCATTTATTGGAATAAAACTTGTTAATACAGCTCTAGCCATAGGGGGAAAAAAAATACTTGCAAATGCACAGAAGTCATGTAAATCAGAACTGCTGCTCTATTTTACAAGAAAATTTCTCCATTAATTAATTTCATGACTTAGAGCAAATGAGCATGGTTGGAAACAGGGGACCCTGCTGCTACCAATCTCACAGCATAGGATACTTTCGTTTCTCTCTCTCAGATATATAGCAGATGTACTCCCTGGCTCAAATCCAGGTGTGGACTAGGTACTTTTGTGGCTAAAACACCACCTTCTAACCTGGTTAAGTCTACTAGTAACTTTTTCTGGTTTAGAGGTAGAAAATATCCCATAAACCCCCCAGGATTTTAAAATCCGAATTCTCAGAGTTGTCACATTTATAATTAGAACGATCTGATACGACTGGCATTAGCGTGAGGTAGGAACATATCACAGAGGGCCAAGCAGACAAACTAAAATATTTCTCACCGTTAAAAAGGGAATTCTTCCAAGTAGAAATGTCAGTTGAGTCACAAGGGCTCTGTGCAAAAGTAGCACCTCTTCATCCTCGTACCTACTCTTAGAAAGTCCTGTGCTGCTGCCTAACTTAGCCCAACAGACCACACCACCTACCAAGACCTGACAACAGCTCTGGCTCCCTGTGCTAAACCCAGGTCCTCCTCCAAGTAGAAAATTACTTTTCTGTACATGCAGGTTGTTTCAGAGCTACCTGTAACACCCCCAAACCATACATAAAGACAGCATCTCTGCTGATACTGCACGTAAGAAGATATGCCTCCACACTGAAAAAAATGTTTGATAAAACAGTTTGTCACAGTATTCCTGGATGCAGAACTTGTTGAAAGAGTAACCTTTCTTTGTGCTGATGAAAGTACTTTTCAAGTTGTTTACCCCCATACTGGAGAAGGAGAAAAAGGAAGTAGGAAAGAAAGGGACCAGGAGAGAAGGAGGAAAGGATGGAGGGTACACTATTGTAGTTACTGAATCAGCAAACAAGTCAGCAACAGACAAAATGAGAACAGTTGTAAGGAACCTGGCAGCACCAGCATGTTGAGTGAAACAATAAAAAGGAGCCTGGAAGACAAGAGAAACCCTGGATGCAGATACTAACTTTTTCTTTATTTCCCTGGAAGAGGATTTATGATGCCAGATTCTGGTCGACTCCTAACACCCACACCTGGATAAATACAAATGAAATTAATTTTACAGCTGCAATCTTTCCACATTTTGAACATGGTGATTTGCGGAAAGAAACACTATCACGAGGTGTCAAAAAGGAACATAAAACATAACATGCAATATTTTTTGAAAGACATCAATTGTAATTATATGAAACCTAACAAAGTGCTCCAGGGAGAGGTGGATGGAGTCACACAGCAGAGTGCCTGGCCCACGGTGCAGATGGCAAAGCTCAATCCAGGCAAATACAGTGGGAAGGCCACAGGAGCTCACGTGTACCAAATAATAACAGCAATGTTTCTCTTCCTTCTGCCATCCGGTCACTGGAATCAGTGTGAAAGCAGCATGGAGATGAAAGTGCTATGGTCAGGTATTAGGTTAGAACTTCCTACATGGCCTGAGATTACAACCATCAGCCCTCATCCCTCTTACTTCCACATGACAACCCTCATCCCTCTTATATCCTAAACTAAGTCACTGGTCTCAAAAGTTTTACTAGCACAGTATGGCCAGTCTTCATTCTAATGTATTTAATTTTTCTTGAAAATCAGTAGTAACTGATCTGTAACACAGACTTGGTATTAAAACACACCACTGATGTGTGAAGAGATGGTGATACTCCTCAAAGAAAATATGAAAAATTTCAGAATACTATGTCTGAGAAACAAGTTGTGATACTTATTTCAGAATTAGGGCAGGAGTAGTTTATCTGCTCACAGTCCTTCCTCTCTTTACCCCATGATCAGACTGGCAAATTTTGCTGTTTCAGTGCTTGGGAGAATGAAAAATGTGCTGTCCTTTAGTCTCTGTACCACACCTACAAAACACATCTCCAGGAGTGTAATATTTTCCTTATTGGTTTCTGCTGGTGAGGATCATATTATTAATGTATTTTGCTCACCTTTCTGCAGCCAGGCATTCCCAAAACAGGAGAGGAGACCTGAAGACTGGACACATTTGTATCAAAAAAGCATCAGGTCCTTTACAACACAAAAGTCACAATTTCATAAAATGGGTCAGTGCTGAAGAAAAGTCTCTTTTCTGGGAATTAAAATAGGCAGTTTGCTTTCTGGTATTTCACCTGCCTCCCATATTATCACAAGCATCACAAATTAATGGCTATATTATAACACCACTATGCTCTACACTGGAGTGAACACTCGAAAGGATATTGCCCCTGTGAGAAGGCAAACTACTGCACCAGCTTTCCTGGATAAACTAGGGGTAAACAGACGCCTTTCAAACTATGAAGAATGACAACCCATTTTTACAAATACACTGAAGAAAACTCTTTCTAAGGTTTGTTTTTTTCTTACTTTGGTTTTCAGTATTAACACTCTGGGCACCCGATATTAATCCCTCCCATATTTCCCAGCTCTTGTGTGGAAAGCAGAGCGCAGTCCTACAGCTGCGGCATTTCCAAGTCTGCACAACATGCTGTACATGCCATTGCTTGACATTTTATTGACAACAAAGGCCTGCAGCACAGCAGCGCTTTTGGAGATGGGATTAACATAATGAACTCCATCTTCATGGCTTTTTCATGGCATTTCTTTATAAGAAAGAGGGAAAAAAGACCCAAACCAGAAACAAACATTTTTTTCCCAGTTTTTTAGGACACAGTCCCCTCTGAAATAATTGTACAGTCCTAAAAGACAAAAAAGTCTGCAAATAAAGGAGCACAGCTGTACTTGTAAGGAGAATATAACTGCAGAAGAACTAGGGTGAAAAAAATATACTGACCTTTCTACAGGTCAAGAGGAGCTCAAGTGTGGGGCCTGCACTAGTACAGCATTATAGCTGATAGAGTAAGCTCCATCATGAGATGGTAACATGAGCAACACTGAGGGTCCCACATGGGACCTTCTACTGCACAGGGACAGGCTGAAAGGGTCTTGCAGCAATGCAAAACACCAGGGTTTCAAAACCCCTAAAAATATATATACAAAACCCAGCAGAAATAGCTTATTTAAGTCCCAGGTCAAATGGTCCTCATGCATGAGTAGCCACAGACAAACACTGAAGCCAGCCTAGGTCTGCCAGATGTCCACCCCATATTTGCAAGACAGCCCTAAATGCAGGAAAGAGAGTAGCACCCTGAGCAGGAATCAGCAATTTTGTCTGCAAAGCTCTGATCTTCCCCTCTTAAAGCTTCAAGAAAACTCTTCAATGAAAAAGTGCTTGGCAGAGTTTCCATCTGTTCTTGGCTGGACTCGCTAGCCAAGTCTGAAGCACACAGAGCTTTGCTTTATTTTTTTCCTGGTACATAAGTAAATCTCCACAATATTACTGTTTTTACAGAATGACGTAGGGCAATCACACAGCTATCAGTCCAGCCTAACGGTAGTTGCTAAAAATGAATTTAGACAACTAGGAATTGTGGGTTTTGATTTTTACAAATTTTCTTTCTTTCCTTTTGGTCTGTCCTTTTCTGAAGTCCTGTATCCAAGTCTTCCTGTCTGTAGCCTTCTACAAACACTTAAAAAAACTGCCTGAGTATCTACATGAGTAACGTATTCAGAACCTTTTCTGGGCAACAACAAAAGAACATGGCAATTTGGTATGAGCTCAAACAACAACTTAATCAAATTAATGTTGCAAAGGTGCCTTAGTAAGAGATCAAAGAAAAAAGATCACAACAGTCACCAATTGCAGCAATAACCTGTCTACAACTGAATTCTTGGCTTTAGGCTAACACATTATATCCACTTAAAAATTAAAAGCTGCAATCTCAACATGTGAACTCCTTGCAAAAATGGGGCAAATTTCTCTGGTCACTGGGAAAGTAAAGGGTATTCAGCACCTGTCCTAGAAGTTCTGTCAGCTTGCAGAATCATAACTCCATTTCTCTAGGAAGTTCTGAGGTGCTTTCTGAAAACCAAACCTCCACCGTGGTTCACAGCCTTTGTTTAACGAAGACAAGTAATCTACATTGTGAAAAGAGGCTGTGCTCATTTTACTGACGTACTTTTCTGTGACCTGAACTCTCAGTTATATAAGAGTGGGAAGCATGGACAATTCATTCTTAATGCTAGCTCAGTCCTGGCCTCTCCTGGGCACTGGCTGAAAATAATACTAAACCATGCTGAATCATTTACAGTAGCTTTATGATGTGGATTATCATTCAGCAAGGACTGACCTGACCCCATCACACTCATTTCATGCAGCAACACAGACTGGACTCCAGGATCTAACAAATGCCACCCACAATGGCACCAGCACAAGTCATGCATTCATGCAGAAGGCTCACTCTAGAATAAAGTTGCTTTAAATTTATCCTTGTATTAAGCCTTCAGTAACTGTCATATCCGTGCCTCTTCTGTCGGCATAGGCAGTGCTTTAAAACTATAAGCTGCCCAGACATATATTCAGTTTTTTATTTCAAGCAGCTTCCCCAATCTTACTTTCAGAAGGGTACTAGCCATTATGAGAAAATATTTTGTTAATCAATGCTTCCAGCAGTTACACAGATTTCTAATGCCTCTGCTAAAATAATGGTCCTTTATTCTGCTTCTTCCTCCAGACAGAGATCCTGGTCACAAGGCATGGGAACAATTTACCTCCTCTTGGACACATGAGATACTGTGCTACAGCGCAGTGCAAAAATGTGAGCTCCTCAGTCATGCAGGACCTGGTCATATGGCTGCCCACTGAATTCCTGCTCTTTCCACCATCATAAAAGGGAGTACAAGATGCTGTTGCCATTTATATTCCACTGATTACACAAGCTATTTTCATGGCAGGACTCTGCTACTGCATTCCATCTCACAGGCTGAACAGATTGAGCTTTTTTAGGGGATTCTATTAAAATAGATGTTCATTCCGATAGGACAAATTCATCAGGTAGGGAGCTTTTACAATGAGTCATTTTAAGGTAATCTTTGTACACATCCTTTTCAAATAGCCTGAACTCTTTGAATGATAAAAGTGCACAAAAACAATAGTGGCTGTAAGTGGAGAAGAAACATTTTAAAAGCTGGGTTTGTTAAATGTTAACCCAGAAAACAAAACTCTGTCTGATTTTAGATTGGATCTTTCTGTGTGTATTCCCATACCTACTGATTTCTTTCTACTTTTAAACTAAGGGAAACAAAGGTTTTAATTGCAGGACTCTTTCATTTTTACTCAGGAACTGTCATTATCAATCATTTATGTTTTCTAGTGAACTCCTACACTAAATAAAAAGAGAATATAAGAATAAATCTTTTAAAAGGAATCAATTTGCTGCACATCAATCCCTGCAGGCCATGTGCTCATAAGTCAATAGTTTAAAATGAAAACATCTGATCAAGGTAATACACCTGTTAAAGGAGCATAAAATTCCAAACCCAGTGGTAAAATATAAAGATTATGAAGCCTCTTAAAGGAGCCATCAAAGTAAACTATTACACAGATACATCTGCTTCATACCAGCACCCGTTCCATCAGTGCCACTCACGATAAATGAGCATTAGGACAAACATTTCATAGAGCATCTGCAGAAAATAGTTTTTTTCCGAAAGTGAGTAATTCAGCTCAAGAAAAGAAACAAGTAATGATTTAGCCTTGCGTGCACTTTCTAATAGAGGATCTCTAAGCAATGCAAACTATTAATGATCTGAGGTCATCACAAATCTGCACATTAGCAATTTATCAATCATGTTTTACAGACAAAGCAACTCCTATACACGACAGGCAGGGTGAAGTGACCTGTTGAGAGATGGGCTCAAGCACCGGCCAAGGCTCACAGGGAATCAGTACTGTCACTGCTACTGTGATTATTACTATTACACAGTTCAACCACGTGTTCTCTCGTTTCCTACTCCGGTGTCTCTGTCTTTTGCAGCTTTGCTGGAAGAGGGAACAAAGCCCCTCAGCAGCACAGGCATTCCTGCACTTTCACAGTGTGTCATTCTCTCTACCTCTCAAGCAATACAAATCCCACATGGATGTTCTCTGCCAACATACTCACTTGTGCATGTGCTGTTGGTAGAGCCAAGGGGATTTTTGTTTCTCATTTGTTTGCCTGTTTTTTTCTTTCTTTTTTTTGTTTTTAATTTAAACAAAGTGTGCTCAGGGCCCCATCTAAGGGATTTTTTAACCCGTATCCAAAAGCTTATGGGCCTTTTGAGTCTCAGTTGTAATTAGTCTCAACCATGTTTTGTAGTGCTTGTGATCACACTTGGGTTTGGCCCCAAGTTTAAAATGGAGGGAAGGGTTGCTACCTGGTCCTGCTCCAGACTTTCTCCACCTTTCTCATTCTCTTTTTTTTCCCAAGGCTGAGTTTTTGCAGACATGAGAGGAAAAGAAATATGGTTCCATACAGAGGGCCAGGGGAGCAGCATGATTTCTCCTTCACACAATACTTTTCTGTTGGCCTTCCTCCTGGCTCCCAGCCAAACCAGCAGCCAAACCTCCTCTGGCTTCACAGCCCCAGGAAAGGCTTTCACAATGCTGAAAACACTGATTTCATAATCCCACATCTTCCCTTTGTGCAAAAGAAAGCTGATCCCAGTACCTAACATTTATGCCACCCTGTTGACTGCTCGTGGATGCTGATGGGGGGGCAGAGGGTGGCTGCAGGCAGCCCCCAAAGGGAGACAGCGAGGGACTCCTGCCCAGCAGTGCAGGGCCCACGGGGGGAGGTGAGTGTGAACCCCATCCCACCAGTGTTTCCCTTTTCGCTCCAGAGGCTGCTGGTGTAGTATTACCATCTGTATTACCACATAAGTCATGCCACTCATGTGACCAGAATTTCCAGGTGTGTAATTTAAATTCTTCACACCTTTGACATTACCTCATGAGGGAGAGACACCATGGCCCCAGTCTCCACCAGGAGCCCAAGCTTATTCGTCCAGGATCCTCGAAACACAGCTTTTAACACATCTGTCAAAGTGGTTGAAGAGTCAGGGCCACTGTCATGCTTTATATAACGTCGCATTTTTTGCATTGTTTTTAAAATGCCTGGTGCAGGTGTCAGCCTGTTTAAAGGCTACAGTGTGTGTGCACACCTCGCCTTCCCCGTGAGCGCACGAATTGTTACCTCTCAGAACGCATTGCCTTGGCGCTGCTGACATTTATGTAGAACAGTGAGGTCTATTTTGCCAGCTATGACTTCAGCGTCATTCTCAATAACTTTAAAGATCAACCATAACAAAACAAAAAGTCTTCTGAATTTTATTGGCACGTGCTGCCACAGGAAATACGAAATATAGGTACCTGTCATAACTGACCCTTCATATTGTGAAAAAAAAAAAGGTGAAAAAAACCCAACAAAAATAAAATAAAAATAATAATAATAAAAAAAGAGCAACCATAGAGAACTGCTCTGAACTGTAAGGCCACATTGAAACAGAAAAATGATTCAAAAATAGCCTCGTCTGAAACAGAGCAGCCAAGGTAAGCGTGGCGAGGGAGCTCTCCCAGGGCAGGGCAGGGCAGGTGCCTGCTGCAGGCGTCACTCCCAGGGCCGAGAGCTGCTCTGGAAAGAAGGGGTTAATATTAGCCGCGTGTTATACTCAGCGATGCCTTAAATAATCATCACATGGCTCCTGTAATCTGTTCCATGCTGTCAGCACTGGGTTAGTCATAATAATATCAGATAAGAGCTGTTCAAAGTGACATACTAACCAACATGAGAGCCACATGACTTTCTGGCTACATGGCTGCCCTTCACCTGAACTTTGGCTTAGATAGTTTTACACCAGCACAAGGTGCGCTGGCGTCAGAGCCCCTTCCCTGCACGGGTGGTGGGAAACCACCTGCCCCCCCAAGCTCCCCTCAGCCACCCTCTGCAGAGGGGATGTTCTCCTGTGGGACACCCTCTGGACATCCCCCTTCATTTTTTCCTAAGCTGGCTGCAGGGTAAGAGAAGCACTTCTGGCACGGGGCATGCAGGGTGACTTTTCCCTTTTTTTATCAGTACTTCCTGCCTCTCCCCTGCCTCCTTTGTTGCAGGCAGCCCAGCACAGGAGCAGAGGCAGATCAGCAGGAGGGACCCTAGCTGTGGAGCAGGGAGGAGGCAAGAGCAAGGGAGAGGAACGTGGAGGGGGGCAGGTGCCACGATGAAAAGCAGCAAGGCTGTGAGGATCTGCAGCAGGGAGGGCAAAAGTGGGCAAACTGCGGTGGTCTAAAAGAGGGAAGGGAAATATTAGAAGCAGAGAAATCGGTGTGAGAAATTGAGCTGAAAAAAACACGAACAGAGCTGGCTATGTTATGCCTTGAAAGACACACACACAAAAAAAGAAAATGCAAGAGCTCCAGCACTCAAAAGATGCCCATGGCCAGCCCCAGAGACAGGGAACAACTTCCTTCCTACCTTATGAACCAGCTCCTACTCATCACTTAGCTGCCACGTCAGCCCAGGGGGAGTTAATGTGATCTCCCCAAATAGCTGTCTGCTGTTTTCTTTTTTAGGCAAGAGAGCTGCCTCTTTTGTTAGTGGGTGTAAAGTTTCCTGCACAATCATGCCTTAGTATTCCAGGAGGCTAAATAAATACAAATAATTAGTAACAGCAAGCCCAATCCAGCAGCAGGCTATAAACTAGAGCTGAGCAAACCAGGGAAATGGTACAAACACCCTGTTTATAGAACAGATGAAGGGAAATTGCAGAGTTACAAGAGATGTGAAGACATCTTTCTTGACAAGTATCATGTTATCCTGCCAGAGCTGCAGTGGCACAAGACTGCTCGTGTCCTACGGCTCCACTCTCAGGCTCTACGAGGGTGCATCTCAGTAACACAGCAATGCTCCAGCAGCAGCTGCCAGCCTGGCCACACGGTGTGGAGCAGCTCTCTGGAGAAGGCGAGGGACACAGCTGCACCACCAAGAAATGAGAAGAGCTGAGCAGGCTAGTGCAGAGGATCAGCTCGGGGAAAGGGCAAGAGGAGGAAAAGGAAATGTAGGAAGAAACTGCTGTCTGAAGGAACGGAATTCAAGGGGAAAAACGTAAAATGCTTTAAAAAAAATGGGGAAAGAAAAAAGGATAGGGAGGCAAAGCATTAGAGACAGGTTACAAGACAATGAAAAAACAGTGCCAAAATGTATTTAGCTTTATTTTACTGAATTATCTCTTCCATTATAAATTGCAACACACTCCATCCGTCTGTCCTAAACCAGCAAGTTCTGCCCCCTGAGGAGGAGATCTGGATTCTGAATCTTACTGCTAAGTGTCAGGTAAGTGTTCATCGCTGTAACATTAAACTGCCAATGGGCACCTAACACTCCCATGTAAGACCCCCCAAGCCAAAAAGGATGGTGTCAAACAAGCTTGGTGAAGCTAGGACACTCCAAACAAAAGGGAGAAAAAGGTAAGTGTCTGGTACCCATCTGCCAACAGTCAGCTGAGGCCAGCTGCAGAGGCTGCTCACACAGACCTTGTCCTGAACACAAGGGGTGGCTGGATTAGGCCCTGGCTTGCCAAGAATGATGATCAGTCTCTCACTCATTCAGCAAGACACCTTCAGCAAAGAGAGTAAAACTGCCTAACAGAAAGACATTCCTTCCCTGGCACTTGCAGGTCTCTTGAGTATTACGTAAATACCTGCTCTCCTGGGTACTGGAGTTAAGGAAAAGGGGCACTCACATTAAGACTTACATGGAGAGGCTGGGTTGTGTACAGTCAGTGGACATAAACGGGCACCTCCTGGCTCAGTTGAAACTTGAATCACTATATGGACGTATCTGTCTTGTTCTCTTCACTGCACAGGGAACCAAAATCAGTTGTGCTCTTAAGTCCTTAAAGTAAGTTGAAGAAATCTAGGGCCATAAATCTGTTTCCTAAGATTAGGTGGCCTCAGTTCCTGCACTGTTTTTGTGAACAATCACCTCTAGGATACAGTCTAGATACCGTGGGGAGTCTTGCTGGTGTCATCTCAGAAGCCAGCACTCTTTTTTTTCCTACCTAACTGAAACCCGTGTGTGTTTTCTCTTCTGCTAATGCAGGTCAAAACTGCTGTTACACAACAGTGAAACGGCTGGAAACAGCTCCTTGCTTTTTTAAAACCTCTAACCCTAGGCAGGGTGCTAGGATACACTCTCATCTCCCTCCACGAGAGGTGGAAGGTATGTTAGCCCACTTCTCTTACTGAGCTGTGCAGAATTTTGTTCCAAACGATGCCATTTATTATTCATCATTATTTAATGGGACCAAAGAATGCAATATGTGTAACCAAGAAATGTGCCAAGTAATGTTCTTTCTTTTAATGGCTAGATCAAAAGGAAGTTTATGAGGCTGGTGCTGTCTAACACAGTAGTTGCATCTGCCCCTAGTCCTCTGCAGAACACCTTTTTCAACCACATGTTTTAAAATTTTTAAAATCAGGGACCAAAAGGTGTGCTAGACATCTTAAGTTCACTTGCCTTTATGAGCTTTTCTTTCCCTTTTCAAATAAATTTTTTTGGAAGACATTTCTCTAAGCCAACTTGCAGTTGAGTGCTTAACATAGCATCTCGAGTACTCAAAAAGCAAACAGTCCTTGGAGAACACTCTTCCTACTCTCACTCCAATTGCATGCAGTGGGTGATGGAAAGGCTCTTAGACATACCAGAAAAAGGATGGTTTTCTGATTTTTCTCTTTTCTACTTGAGTCACCAGCTGCTTTGTCAACAAGCAGATATCCCCCGCTCTCCTCCCTCCCTTGCCCCCAGTAAGATTTGTAAATGTCTCTAGAAAAGTTGTAAAACTAGCTCTAGCAGGATATGCATTCACACTAATGCTGAAGACTCTCAACTGTGATAATTTAGCAGATCATTAATCCCACTCTCTAAAGGAGGCTGTAAAGCAGAACTAAATATGCAAATCCTCTTGTGCTTTAAACTTGCATCTGTCTGTCCGTCCATCCAACTAGCTATCTATTGTAATAGAATTCTCCTAAGATCACGCTGTATTCTAATCCATTAATGTAGCTCAACTGGAGCATACAAGATTAAATAATAATTAAAAAAAAAAGATATAAAAATAACATAGAGGCCTCAGTACAGTGGGCAATCTCTCAGACTTTATGATCTCCACTGCACGTGCAGAAAGGGGGTGCGGCCAGCACTGGGGTGAGTAAATTAGCCTTTTATCACCACCCACTGACATTCAAGCACCTATTACCATAAGGCACAAGTGCAAATGAGGTGGGTGGCCTCTTTCTAGTCCACTTCACTGCACTGCAACGCAATCTGGCATGACCTCCAATTCCTATTCAGGACAGCAAACACTGTGGTATCAGGGGGTTTGGGTATTCTGGCCTGACTGCAGGTGGTATGCTTGCGCAGTAACTACCTGCATAGTGCCTGAGGCTAGACATTTTGCCCACATGAGCAATAAACTCTCTCAATCAAACGTAACTAAGTGTATAATTTACTATTTGCAGCTATTCTAGCATGGAACTATTCCTGCTTTAAACTTAGATTCTTTTAGGTTTTTCTCCTGGCTTAAAATCAGAATCCGAAATGAACATTTAAAAATGTAATGATCTTTGCTCCTTAAAAATTGCAGTATCAACGTCTATGGGGCACCTTCACAGCAAGCACTGCAGTGACTTTAAAGATGCAGCACAAATAGCCTGCTAACAAATGTGAAGCAACATTGCAGGTGAGAGCTCAACAAGCAGTCCTGGGCCCTACCATATGTATGCAAAGTCCAGGTGGTAAGAATGTCCCCCATCTCCTGAGCGGGTCTGCAGAGCAAAATACAATAAAAAGAATATGCAATGTTCACAGAACCTAACCCAGTGGAAAATACCAGTTCCTGCTTGAACCACAGGAGCTCTGGAAGGCAAGAGACGCCTTATTTGTGTTCAGGGGAAAAAGGGGCACTGTGCAGATGGGGAAGACCCAGCTTCAGCAGTTTGTGTCAGAGAATAACAGATTTATTCTTGGTTGGAAAGCCCTGTGGGGAGTTGCAGCAATCTTAAGGCTGGAACTAACACTATCTCTCCAACAGCCACAGGACTCCACTCCTGTCTGGAAGTGCAGCTGATGCTCCCATATGGGATTTAGCTGCTGGCAGAGAAACTCTCTGATTTGCTACAGAAATCTCCACTCTCCTCCCTCAGCCACTTCAGTGTACTGTGAGGAGAGCTACTCATCTAGGGAGACCTAATGGACTGTGTCTGCCTCTTACACCTTTATAACTCTCCTATTCCCTCACTGAAAAGCTCATGTCTAGAATATTCCTCTGAGAGGCTTTTGGTCTAAGGGACTGCTTGGGCTTACAGAAAGTCCACTTCTGGCTCCCCATTGCTCTAGGAGAATCTGGCACAGTCCTGTATGGAGTTTGCCACCGGACTCGTACACCAGAATCCAACAGAATAATGGTTGATACATCCCAGTGTCTTGAACACAGAAGAAATTACCTACACACTGTGAGGCATTTGTGTGCATGTGTAGGCACACAAGAACTTTAATGTTTTCTTATATATACAGTAAACCTACAAGCACTCCAGAAACCAAGCGACATAATTTGAAATCTCATCTAGATGTTTTTTCCTTCTCTCCAGCCTGCTACAGGTAATTTCCTCTTACCACTGTTCATGCCAAGATCTCCTGGGTTCAGCTCAGCTATTTGAGCTAGACCAGGAGCATGATTTGCTGTACCCACTGGATGGTCCAGTGACCACTGGGCAATGGAAGTAATGAAAGACTTTAATTATTTCATGTCAGACATACAGGACAACACAAGCAATTGCTTTACAGTGGCCTATAAAAGTAAACAAACGAATGTAGATGGCTATTGCTTTTGCTACTGAAACCACAGGTTAAAGTAATACACAAATATGGGCCTTTGGCATATTGACACTTCTAGCTAATGAAGCAGGACATGGCTTTTGGTGGAGGTGTTTGATAAGACAGGAGAAGAAAAAATGCATATATAAATGTATATATATCTAAAAATACACGAGATGCAGCTAGATTCACAAGTAAGAAAAGGAATAGTAGAAGCAAGCACTATAATTAGTTTTGAAATTAATTTCAATATAGAGAATGACTGTAATGCTAAACCAGCTCCTTAACCTCTGCTCCAAACAATGTGGCTATTGCCTTCTGGTAATCCCATGGCTCAGGTCAGGAAGCACTGGGATTTGTCAGTCAGCACTGATGTATGAACTCCCAGGGAGTTTTGTATCTTCACACCTTGTATCTACATACACACGAAGAAAAGAATAGAATTTGTTTACTAAATACTTTGCACAGGGAGAGAGATTGGTAATGGAGAGGGTAATAGAGAGGCATAGGGAAGGAAGGAAGGAAGGAAGGAAGGAAGGAAGGAAGGAAGGAAGGGAAAACTCCAAAATCTGATACATATGTGTGTGTATCTTTTCTCCCACCAACTAAAACGGCAACAGAAATCCAACCAAAGCTGCAAATATTCAATGCCTAAATATTACTGTCGTTTCCCATTGTGCCTCGGTCTATTCCAATATGAAACAGCTCAGAAATTAAAAACCAGGAACAATAGGGACTTAAAAAAATTAAATCCTTACTCACAATGCACACAAACACATTAAGCTATTTATTTTTATGATATGTGTCAGCTCTGCATTGAGATAATTTCACAAATAACTCTGAATGTGTCCCATGCTCTATTTCATGCATGGGGTATTCAGAAGAACAAGAATTTACTAACCAGACACCATTAAAACCACAAGAAATTATAGGGCTTTTCCTTTTTTTTGCAATAGTTTAGCATGATTTTAATTATATATGAAGTAAAATTTGAATAATTAGCTTTATAAAAAGCTGCCATTTGCTTCAGTAAGTGTTTAGCTCTTTTCCTCAGAAAATGAATCACATCCATCCAAATTTCAGACTCACAACAATGAGCTGCTCAAGAATACAATGCAACCTATTCTGAAAGCATCTTCTCATTGCTGAAGACAAAGAATTTACAAAGGGGACAGTAAAAGTAAGCAAGCAATCTTACTCGGTCTACTATCTAAAGGACCATCCCCAAATCCATCTACTTGGTGTTTGTGTGCCACAACCATTATATTGAGGAGGCATTTTACAGATTACTACAACATACTGCAGAATGCTGCATGCAGTATGGCTGAAAGCAAAGTAGAAGAGCTAATAATTCTGCTCTTACAACACAGGATAAAATGTACCCCTGCAAAGGGAAAGATTAGCATTAATTGCCTGTTGTCAAATTCATCATTTTCCCCAATTTATTAGAAGTTTTGTGCATTGCAGCACCACCAGAACAAGTTTGTGAGTACTGCAATAGACCAATCTTTATTCTCCCTTTGGCAAATTAATGCAGATATTTTGCCTTATGATAATTCCTAATTAATAAGAGGTTTAAGAAAAAGTCTCACTCATTTGGAACTCCAGTGCTACTATTATTCATTTGAAATTCAACTCTTAAGTTTAAAAAAAAAAAAAAAAATCAGCTCTCTTTACCACATCCCATTTATTGCAAGAATACTTAATATTAGTAAATTGGTCCCTTTGGGAATCTAAATGTAGGCACATATAATAATACACGTTGAAAACCATAATTCTATCATAATCACTTCTCATTCTGAGTTGTTGGTTTTAGGTTGGCGGGGGAGTTTTTTTTTGGAGGGGAGGAGTTGTTAATTCAAAAAGGAGACTTCTGCACTGAGGATGTACAGTAAAATTTGCCTATTTACATAAACAGTTTAAGTTTGAAGAGCAAGCTCATTCATGCACAAATAACCCTTTCACATACGAAATTCTTACGTGTAAAGCTACAGAGTAAAATAAACTTCTGCTCTACAGATTCAGTTCAGGCAGTCTGTACAATTTTCTGCATAAAGACCTTTAGGTCAGCCTGAAAACCACTTGTGAATGATTTAAAATATAGGAAAAATAATACAGGACTGTAGATCAAAGCCCGGGGCTATATCTTCAAAGGGTGTTTAGTGTAGGTGACTCATGTGCACAGTATGTTCTTACATCTTCCAGGTTTTTCAACAGCGGAAAGGACAGGCAATTTTAACTCATTCTGAGTCTGCAACTTTAATAAGTGAAAAAAATCGCGAGGCGGACTCCACAGTCAGCAAAAGCTTCCCACGTAGCGCACTCCAGTGAGCAGGAAAGAAGGGTATGCGCAGGGGAACGACAACCGTGAAGAGGCTTAACCTGATTTCCCGGTTTGTATTTGCAGCGCTGCTGACGCACGCCCGAGCCGGCTGCTGGCATGCGACCCGCGGGGCTGCCGCGGCGGGAGCGCGGCCCCGCCGCCCGCTCCCTCCCTCCGCGGCCTCGGCGGCGCAGCGAGCGCCTGCAGCTCGGAGCGGGGCTGCACAGCACGGAGCGGGGCTGCA